>PVIA01013087.1:0-34021 GCA_004024845.1 Tonatia bakeri | reverse complement strand
CTACTTTACCCAGCAAGGCTCTCAATCAAGATAGAAGGTGAAATAAGAAGCTTCCCAGACAAAAGAAGTCTAAAAGAATATACCTCCACTAAACCAGCTCTCCAAGAGATGCTAAAGGGTCTGATTTAAGGAAAGGTAGGGAAAGAGAAAGAGAGAGAGGAACACATGTACATAAATGGCAATGAATAAGTACCTATCAATAATAACCTTAAATGAAAATGGATTAAATGCTCCAATCAAAAGACATAGAATAGCTGAATGGATAAGAAAGCATGACCCACACATATGCTGCCTACAAGAGACCCACCTCAGGATAAAAGACCTGCACAGGCTGAAAGTGAAGGGCTGGAAACAAATTTTCCAAGCAAATGGACAGGAAAAAAAAGCCAGGGTAGCTATACTCATTTCAGACAAAATAGACTTCCAAAAAAGGGCCATAAAGAGAGACCCAGAAGGTCACTTCATAATACTTAAGGGAAGAATCCACCAAGAAGACATCAATATTGTAAATATATATGCACCCAACATAGGTGCACCCAAATACATAAAGAAAATCCTAGAGGACTTCAAGAAAGATATTGACAGAAACACAATTATAGTGGGGGATTTTAACACCCCACTCTCAAAAATGGACAGATCTTCCAAATAAAATAACAAAGATATCGTGGCATTGAACAATACCCTGGATGAAACAGACTTGACTGATCTATTTAGAGCCCTCCATCCCATAGAAGCTAAATACACATTCTTTTCTAATGTACAAGGAACATTTCCAAATATAGACCACATGATAGGACACAAAACAAGTCTCAACAATTTCAAGAAAATCAAAATCATACCAAGCATTTTCTCAGATCACAAGGGACTGAAACTAGAAACCAACCCCAAGAGAAAAAACCCAAAACACTCAAAATCATGGAGATTGAATAGCATGCTATTAAACAATGAATGGGTCAAGGATCAAATTAGGGAAGAAATCAAAAGGTTTCTGGAAACAAATGAAAATGAACTTACAACAACCCAAAACTTATGGGACACAGCAAAGGCAGTATTGAGAGGGAAGTTCATAGTGACACAGGCATACCTAAAAAAGATACAAATATTTCAAACAAACAACCTAACCCTACATCCACAAGAACTATAGGAACAACAACAAAGACAGCCCAGAGCAAGTAGAAGGAAGGAAATAACCAAGATCAGAGCAGAATTAAATGACATAGAGACTAAAAGCACAATTCTAAGGATCAATGAATCCAGGAGCCGTTTTTTTTTTAAAGATAAACAAAATCTTTAAACAGGCTCATCAAGAAAAAAAAGAGAGAGGACCCAAATAAACCCAATCAGAAATGAAAGAGGAGAGATTACAACTAACACCACAGAAATACAAAGAATTATAAGAAATTACTATGAAGAACCGTATGCCAAGAAATTTGAAAACCTAGATGAAATGGACAAATTTCTAGAAAAATATAATCTTCCAAAACTCAATGAAAAAAAAGCAGAAAACCTGAACAAACCAATAACAGCAAAAGAAATTGAAGCAGTAATTAAAAAACGCCCAACACACAAAATCCCTGGACCAGATGGTTTCACAGGAGAATTCTGCAAAGCATTTAAGGAAGAGCTAACCCCTATCCTGCACAGACTATTCCAAAAAATCCAAAAAGATGGAAGACTCCCAAACTCTTTTGATGAGGCCAACATCATCCTAATTCCAAAACTAGGTAAAGACACAACAAAGAAAGAAAACTTCTGGCCAAATCTCTGATGAACATTGACGCTAAAATCCTCAACAAAATACTGGCAAACTGCATCCAACAATACATTAAAAAGATCATCCACCATGACCAAGTGAGTTTCATCCCAGGCATGCAAGGATGGTTCAATATTTGCAAATCAGTAAATGTAATACATCACATAAACAAAAGCAAACACAAAAATCAATGATCATATCAATAGATGCAGAAAAAGCATTTGATAAGGGACAGCATCCATTTATGATAAAAACACTCAGCAAAGTGGAAATAGAGGGAGCATTCCTCAACATAATAAAGGCCATACATGACAGACCTACAGCTAGCATCATACTCAATGGGCAAAAAGTAAAATCTTTTCCACTAAGAACAGGAACAAGACAAGGCTGTCCACTTTCACCACTTTTATTCAATATAGTATTGGAAGTTTTAGCCACAACAATCAGACAAGAACAGGAAATAAAAGGCATCCAAATTGGAAAGGAGGAAACAAAACTGTCATTGTTTGCTGATGACATGATAGTGTACGTAGAAAATCCTATAGACTCTACCAAAAAACTGCTTGACTTAATAAACAAATTCGGCAAAACAGTAGGATACAGTCAATATCCAGAAACCAAAGGCATTTCCGTACATCACCAATGAAACAGCAGAAGCAGAAATCAAGGAAAACACCCCATTTGATATAGCAAAAAGAAAAATAAAATACCTAGGAATAAACCTAACCAAACAGGTAAAAGACCTATATTCAGAAAATTTTATACCACTGAGGAAAGAAATCAAGGAAGACACAAACAAATGGAAACATATACCATGTTCATGGATTGAGAGAATTAATATCATCAAAATGTCCATACTACCCAAAGCAATCTACACATTCAGTGCAATACCTATTAATGTACCAATGGCTTATTTCACAGACATAGAACAAACACTTCAAAAATTTATATGGAGCCATAAACGACCCCGAATGTCTACTGCAATGTTGAGAAAGAAGAGTAAAGTAGGAGGGATCACAATACCTCACACTAAACTATGCTACAAGGCCACTGTAATCAAAACAGCCTGGTACTGGCATAAGAACAGGCACATGGACCAATGGAACAGAACAGAGAGCCCAGAAATAAACCCAAGTCTCTACGGTCAATTGATATTTGACAAAGGAGGCAGCGACATAAAATGGAGTAAAAATAGCTTCTTCAACAAATGGTGCTGGGAGAACTGGACAGCAACATGCAAAAAAAATGAAACTAGAACACCAACTTACACCTTACACAAAAATAAACTCAAGATGGATAAAAGACTTAAATATAAACCGTGACACCATTAAAGTAACAGAGGAGAACATAGGTAGGAAAATCTCAGATATATCACGCAAAAACTTTTTTACAGACACGTCCCCTAGAGCAAGAGACATAAAGGAAAGAATAAACAAATGGGACCTCATCAAAATAAAAAGCTTCTGCACAGCGAAAGAAAACAGTATCAAAATAAAAAGAGAATCAACTGTATGGGAAAACATATTTGCCAATGATACCTCAGACAAGGGCTTAATCTCCAAAATATATAAAGAACTTACACAATTACACTCTAAGAAGACAAGCAACCCAATTAAAAAATGGGTAAAGGACTTGAACAGACACTTCTCCAAAGAGGACACACAGAAGATCCAAAATCACATGAAATGATGTTCAGTATCTATAGCTATCAGAGAGATGCAGATTAAAACCACAATGAGATACCACTTCACACCAGTCAGAATGGCCATCATAAGCAAAACAATAGACAACAAGTGTTGGAGAGGTTGTGGAGAAAAGGGGACCCTAGTGCACTGTTGGTGGGACTGCAGACTGGTACAACCACTATGGAAAACAGTATGGAACTTCCTCAGAAAATTAAAAATGGATCTACCTTTCGACCCAGCAACTCCACTTCTGGGACTATATCCTAAGAACCCTGAAACACCAATCCAAAAGAACCTTTGCACCCCAATGTTCACAGCAACACACTTTACAATAGCTAAGTGCTGGAAGCAACCTAGATGCCCATCAGTAAATGAATGGATCCAAAAACTGTGGTACATTTACACAGTGGAATTCTATGCAGCAGAAAGAAAGGAGCAGCTCCTACCCTTTGCAACATCATGGATGCAACTGGAAAGCATTATGCTGAGTGAAATAAGCCAGGCATTGAAAGATAAATACCATATGATTTCACCTTTAACAAGAACCTAAACAACAAAACAAAGAAACAAGCAGTGTATAGTCAAAGACACTGCATTAGAGGACAGGCAGAGAGTGACCAGAGGAGAGAGAAGAGGGAATTTCAGGGGAAAGGGGAGGGGTTTACAGGAACAAAGTTAAAAGACACATGGATAAAAGCTAGCGGGAGGATGGTAATGGGAGGGAAGTTGGGAGGCGGGTGGGTGGGCTTGATTGGGAGTAAAGGGGAGAAAACTGTACCTAAACAATGATTAAAATAAAATTTAAAAAATAAAATAAAATCATTTAACTACAAAAAAAATGAAGCATGGTAAAAAGTTCCAATATTATCTAGAATAGAGGTGGCAAACACAAGACCTATGGGCCAAATCTGGCCCTCCACCTTGTTTTATCTGGTGTAGCACCTTGTTTTTATCCAGCCACAGTGCAAACTTTTTGCTTAACTGTTAGGGAGTAGTTACATTTATACAGTCCTAAAATTACATTCAGCTGTTTAAATGCAACTGTAAAGCTGATCTGGCCCCTGCTGAAAATGAATTTGACACTCCTGATCTGGAAAGTGATAAAGTTTGATGTAAGTCAAGAGTGTAAGTCAAGACTGAGGTGATTTCATTTGATTATTTAGAAGCACAAAGTGAAAAATAGTTATTAGTCATAATAGAGCAAACTTTTCAACGATGCTATAAAAGAGGCAAGCGAGAAAAAGTAACCCCAATGTCCAATGGAATTGTTGTAAGGTTGGTTTCTTGAGACTCAAAGCAGATCAGACCAAATCAGGTTGGTTCTAATGTCCAGCCTGCATTGTCTCATGATCTTAAACTTTCTATGATGTTATCTTAGAGCATCATTTAGTGCCAGATTTAGTCACGCATGACAAGACACTATCATCAATTATGAGGATAGTCACTACATCAATGACAAAACCATACTTAAAGCCAAACTAGGTTTTAACTGTTGGGCTCCTGGTCAGTTACACTTAGTCGCTGGAATAGTATTGACTAAGAAAGCTGGCACCCTAACCTAATTGCCAAGATTTAGAATTTGCCTTCTAGTTACACAAAGCTTTGCTCTGCTTCTTGGCATCACACCTCCAGATGCACCCAGTTCAAGAGTGGTCAAACAGATCTGTGTCCTTTAGTTTTGGGTGGGAATTTATAGATAATTAAAAAAATCATTCTTTAGGCATTGTGTGCTATCTCATTTCCTTCTTCACTTAGATCAGGAGCATTTTCTTTGTATTCCAAAAAGTTGTGTCAGTAAATTCAAGAGTGAATGTCACATATCTGATTAAATCAAAAGAATACAGGGTAGGGAAAAATAGGTTTATGGTTTGTTTGTATGACAAAGAATACAATAATTAATAAATAATAATACAAAAATAAACTGTTTTGCATTCTCATAACTGTAAATCTACTTTTTCCCCACCCTGTCTATTTAGCTAGGAGAAAATTATAGAAGCATTAGTTGCAATGACAAAGAGATACACTAAATATTGCTTCTTAAATTAATGTTAAAATATTTCATTATAGATGAAGACCAAGTTTGATTTCCATCTAATAAATTTGTGCTTTCTGCAATAATGAGTCATTCTACTGGCACATCAGAGTGAACAATATACGACCACATCAGTTTCTGACAGACTAGTAGGCAATGAGAATACACATGCTTGATTAAACTGGGTGATTGCAAATTCCTATTCCTGATGTCTTAAATACTATTCCTTATTAAAAAAATCATTCTATGTAAGAAGATCTGAGGTAGCATTTTATTTAAGTGCTCAAAATAGCTAATTTATACCCAATGCTTAGTATACAAATCCTGCCTGAAACAAGTCCAGTGATTTTCAATATAATGAGAACAGTTTGCACAACATCAATATGAGCTGGCAGCCAAGGAGAGTGGACTGGAATGTGCATGCATGAAAAATGACAGCTTCGCTGTACTAGTCAGTGGGGGCAGTAGATGCCATTGAATGAGCATGTGTACTGTGTGGTCACCATATTCAAAATGGCTGAGTGAGTAGAACAATGAATCTGCATTAAATTTTGTGTTAAGTTTCAACATTCCTTCATGCAAAATATTTGGATGACTCAGAAATCTTTTGGGGGTGAGGCAGTGAATGCAGCATAAATAAAAGTGTGGCACAAGTGTGACAGCGATGGTCGAGAATCTGGAAAGGGATCCATGTTCTGGAAGGCGTGCAACAAGCAGAACACCTGAGAATGTTGAACGTGTACAGGCTTCAATCAACAAATACTGGTGACTGACAGTACGAGAACTAGAAGCTGGTCTGGGGATTCCAAAACCTACAGTGTATGAAACACATTGTGGCATAATTATTCTGCTGCTTCCACTACCAGAGCAGAAGGAACACCGTGCTGCAGTTGCTAATGACCTCATTCAAACTGCTGCCAATAAACCAGATTTCCTCAAGAAGGTCATAACCAGAGATGAATGGCTACGATCTGGAAATGAAGGCCCAGGGGCCCCAATGGATGTAGCCCGATCCACCACGCCTGAAGAAGGTGAAGCAAAGTCACAGCAAGATCAAGAACATGTTTACTGAGTTTTTCCATTGGGAAGATATTGTCCATCATGAGTATGCTCTCCAGGCCAAACAATTAATGGTACTACCTCAATGGTCTTCCTTGGTTGAAATATTCAATATGATGAAAATGGTCACAGTTATAGGCAACTGGTGATCAGCAGCTTCATGATGACAAGTTGCCATTCACGGATCAATCTTATGCAGAGTTTTTTTGTGAAACATCAAATCACCCAAGTGACTCAGCCCCTCTACAGCCCAGATTTGGTATTCTGCAACTTCTGGCTTTTCCCAAAACTAAAATCACCTTTGAAATTTCAGACTGTTGATCAGATTCACAAAAATATAACTAGGCAGCTGATGGGGATTCCAACAAAGTGTTTTGCTGAGTGTTTGGAACAATGAAGAGACACTGGGAGGACTCTGTGAGGTCCCAACAGGCCTGCTGGAAGGGCTGAGGTATCACTGCCCTATGTACAATGTTTCTTGTATCTTGTGTCTTCTTCAATAAGTGTCTCTATTTTTCACATTACATGGCTGGGTACATCCTGGAAAGATCCCTATATCATGGATGTTTTTGTTATATAGATTATTCTCAAAATTATCCTAAAGTAATGCTTTTCAAAATGGTCTACTGAGTGCAGATGAAGCCATTTATACCTTAAAAAATAAAAACACAACACAGTGCAAGATCCATTTCAACTTGAAAGAATGGGAATCTTTACATATTTGCTTTAGTGGAGACCAATTTCTATTTCCATTATAATTTTTGTTGATATTTTTCAGTTGTGTAACCATAGAAGAATGATGACTCTTTGAAACATAAATTATGAAAACCATTAACTTTCTCTAACTTTTCAGGATATAGTGAAAGAGAGTCAAAAAGAGAACAAATGAGAAACATTGGAAGAACTTGTTATTAATAGCGATTATTTTTGTATCCTATGCATGAACTATATACATCATGAAAAGTGTATTGTGACTGGGTTATGGGTACTGTACATACAGGTCTTCATCTTACTTATATTAGTGTGCACAAGCTCTAACACATCATCTACCATCAGAGTATGTACTGAAAAATATGCTTGCAAAATTTTTGGAACTGTGGATGTCTATTAAAAGATCATTGTCTAGAAATTTAAGAACTCATCTAAAATTTACATTATTCTGGTTTCATATGACATTTGGAATTTGTAGTTGTTCTCAATCTTGGATTCATAGATGCCTGGGGCTCATGTCCAGTAACTTTGATTCGATCTTGGGTAAATCCTGGATATCACTTAAAAAAACAAACAAACAAACAAACAGATGGTTCTATTGTGTAGAATGCTTGAAAACCATGGTCACTATCCAAGATCAGTGCTTCTTAAATAGCGAAGTATGTTGAAGACATATGGGGATCTCATTAAAAAACAAATTTGGACTCAGAATATCTAAATCAAGGCTCCAAGTTTTTCAAGTGTAATAAGCATCCAAGTGGTAAAGCTAAGGGTGTCCAGTCATTCTGGTTTGTGTAGAACAAGGGAATTTAAAGGTCAAAGTAAGAATGAATATCTTCTGAAAACTGGGGTAGATGGTAAACCTATCTGCGAATCCATGGACTACCCTTTTTTTTTAAGATTTTATTTATTTATTTTTAGGCAGAGGACAAGGGAGGGAGGAAGAGAGGGGGAGAAACATCAATGTGTGATGCCTCTAGCCCACCCGCTACTGGGGACCTGGCCCACAACCCAGGCATGTTCCCTGACTGGGAATCAAACTGGTGACCCTTTGGTTTGCAGGCTGGAGCTCAATCCACTTAGCCACACCAGCCAGGGTCCTCGGGCCATTCTTTATATGGTAAGTCCCAAAAGCTGAGTTTCTTAAACTTTTATGTGCTTCAGAATCACCAGGAAGGCTTATTAAAACTCAGGTTGCTGCTACATACTCCTGGAACATCTCATTCTATAACTCTCAGGTTAAGTTTTGAGACATCACACTTAACAAAAGTACCTAGATAATATTGATGCTGCTAGTCATAGAGCCATTTTTTTTCGGTCACTAGTGTAAGTCCGCTGTTCTAAATCTGCGTGCAAACTGAAATCGCCTGAAGAGCTTTTAAACTACTGATGCCTGAACCTTGTCTCCAGAGATTGCTTTGAGGTCCAGCTTGGGATTTTAAAAAGCACCCTTGAGTGATTTCAATATTTAGTGAAGATTGTGACTCATGGTGAATGCCTATAATAATCTTCTGTTGAAATATACATTAGTTTTTGTGTATTTGACTTTAATGTTTATTCACATCACTCTCTGTTCTATCAACACAGAATGTTACCAATGACTGAGTGAAGATATTGAAAGCTCGACTCCACATTGAGCTATTTATTATTCCTAGATGTTGTCATTACCATAGTCTTTAAGAAGAAAGGAGGCAAATAGGATTCCTTGTTTTCTCACTTCAGAGCAAGCTGTGCCTGTCTCTGTCTCTGGATACGTTCAGTCACCTCAGTTCCTGGAAAACGAGTAGAGAGAGGCTGTCCTCTTGGAAAAAAAGCCTATCCGTTTTATGTGCCTCATTCTTTCCTGCTTCTTGCTCCCATACCCTTTTTTCCCCCTGTACTTCTTACCTTTTCGCCCTTTGTCAATTTCTCTGCCCCCCTCCTCCTTCCACCTTCTCCCCTTCCTCCCTCTTTTAAAGTGTCACTTAATACCACCATGGCCACCCCTATATTACAATAACATGTGCCTAATATGCATTTTCCCAACCTGTTTTTTTGTTCACCAAGACACCCATACTAATTTTCCCTATTTCTCGTGATATTTATGGTCAGCTTTCCAAGTAATAACTCATGCTGCTGTTTGAGAATTTCAGCTTTGGACAATTACGTGTTGAATTTTTATATGGAAGATAAGAATTTAACTTTACATAACACCACTCACAAAGAACTCATTACTTTCACTATTATCCTTTCAACATATTTATGTCAACATTTTTAAATTTAAACCAATATTTATTATATGTTATGAGCATATAAATATTATTCACAGTTGAACCACAAATAATATCTAATTACATTTCTTTTCTTGTAAAATTTTGTTTACCCTGGTGTTCATAATGGCCTCTTACTGTTCGTCTGTTTCCTTATTTTTCTACATAGCTGTAACCACCATATCCCCAACCTCTGCTATATAACGTCCACTCACCATATTTGTACAGGTCCCGTATTTTACAAGTCTCACTTTTATTGTCATGTTCATTTATTTTTCCTGAGTACATCTTTTAATAACCCCTGTCCTTTGTTCCAGTTTCAGCTGGAGTCCTGTCACCTTGTAGTTCCTGTTTGGATACTGCTTGGGTGAACAAGTTCAGGTTTACTGGTTTAAAGGGAGTAAGATAGTTTAGGTTGAAAATAACATTCGTCCATATTTTTAAGAAAAAAATTAAATTTCATTAAATTCTAGCTGCCAACATTGCCATTCTGTGTCTTAAATGTTGTGCAAGATTTTTCTTCCTCTTTTTTTGAGCTTTTTAAATATATGTTTAAAACGATGTTTTAAAATTCTTCAAGCAGTGCATTGGATTGCTCATTTTCGAAAAGATAAAATAAAACCCTTCAAGCAGTACTTTGGATTGCTCACTTCTGTATACAATATGCTAGGCACTCATAGCAGGCTTTCCATCTGGAAACATAAGCCCTTCCATTCTGGGAAGTTTTTTTATCCTTACCTTTTTAAATATTGTTTTTTATTTTACTAAAATGTTAGATACTATGAGCTGAGTCCCTTTCTTATATTTTTATTCATCTCTTTCAATAACTTTTTAGTCATGGAAAGTTATTCAACTTTATGTTCTATACCTTATGTTAAAATTCCTAATCCTACTATCATAATTACAAGAAATTATTTTTTAAATTTTTTGAATAGTCACTCATATAAGTACTTGTTCTTGCTTCACAAATGTATTTTTTCTGTTTTCTTTTGGGAAATTATTTACAGTTCCTTAAAATTTCCCTCATAATCTCTATTACATGGTATTTTATAATTTCTATATTCTTATTATTTTAAATCCTGACTTTTTCACATTAGAGGACTTTCCCCCCAAATATCTTGTTATTCTCTAATTTGATGTGAGGCATTCAAATCCAAAAAATTATTGCAAGTCGTTTGTGTGTGCTGAAGGGGGAGCGATACAAATGTTGACAGCAGGGATTCCCTGTACCAACAGTGATTAGATGGGACCTAGGTATTTTGTTGGAAGACCTCCAAATGTTAGAGTTAGTAGGGCTTATATATTAGGCCAATATGTGATTTCCAGAGAGGAATCGTATAGTCTGTTGGTCTAGGGGATATACTTAGCTGCTGCCTTTATCTAAATCAGAGCAAAGGAATATAAGAGTCACAATTTGTTGTGCAAATATTTTTATTTAATCCCTCTGTTCTCAGGTATGTTACCACTACTATTAGTTTTGCCTGTAATCTCTGAGACCAGAGACCCTCAATTCAAAATTTCCAAAGATAAAACTTCCTGTCTTCCACTGGATTTGAAGATTGAAAATCCTCAAATATCTGAGGATGAAAAAATCTTTATGTAACAAAGAAACAGATTGATAAAAAAATACCTTCAACAGTCCTCTTTTGTCTTGCCTAACTCCATACATTCCTCTCCTCAGACATCTGCTGTTTCTCATACCCTGGCTTTTCCAGGACTCTGAAGCATGGATCAGTGAGCTTCTTCTTGCCTCCTATTCAAGCAGATTAATGTTTCACTTGTCTATCAACGTGGATGTCACTTCCTGTTTACTTCCCACCTTCCAAAATTGTACAGACATCTTTTGTTGTTTTATTTCTTATTTCATTTATTTCTTTTTATTTCATGTTATTATAAGTCTTTATTATCACATTGGTGTGGTTTTTAGAAATAAATTAGGGTACACTGTTTCCCAATCTACCACAGTTAATAGGATAACCATAATGTTTCCAGTTTTTCCTTGCACAAAGTTGTAGTATGACAAGACTTAGTTACCATCTTTTCCTGCTTGGCATAAAGTGTCATGTTTGCCTTATTGATCATCCTCCCTTAGTAAGAGTTGAAACAAGATTCAGGCTTACAGGAAACAAGGCTTTTGAGGTTTACCTAAACTGAGCAAAAGATGTATTTTTTTTCTAGTACACACATTTCTGGCTTAGCAGGGTTTCACATTAAAGTTTGAAGCCAAGTTACCAACTAGTAATCAAGTTTTTGTCCCTTATTGTCCTTCAGCTATATAATTTCCAAGGAATATTAAGAATTACTAAGTTAATACATACAAAAAGAATCGATAGTTTTGAGCATTCCTGAGTGCCTTTTCAAAATACTTTATCTTCTCTCTATATATATATACACATACATATATATTAGATATATAGATATAGATCATATTGATATAGGTACAGATATGTAGATAGACATAGACATCAACATAGATACAGATATAGATATAGATACACACACTATACACAACAGTGGGCAAATGTAGGTTTACCATTGTATATGAAACACTAAGTTTACTCTTGTATTTATTTATTATTATACTATTTATTTGTATTACAACTGTAAATACACTTTTGCCCATCCCTGTATATTCAACATATGTGTATAAGTACATTATATATGTGTATATTACATGTGCACATATATAATTTTAAAAATATAACTTTTAAGTAGGGCATATTACTAGTTCATGACCTGACTGTAACAATTTGAATACATTCTTTTCTTATATTTTCCAACCTATCTGCTGAAGAATATACATTTCATGTTTATCGGGGGAAATAGTTATGAAGAAACTGACTTTAGTGAATATAACTCTTGATTATTTCCTGATAAATTATAGAAAGTTTAAAGAAGATAATAATTAGAGAAGCTTGAACTAAGAGTAAAGATTTCAACATCTCAAAGATCAGTTACTAAATTACAGTTGGACACCTGCAAAAACATGTTTAAAATCATCTTTCTAATAAGTTTGGAGTTACCCTAAACTTCTGTTTTCTTCCTGAAAATTTGAGGAGGTCTTAGAAACAGAAAACATGTGGCAATGTGAGTTCTGAGTATGAATGGCCTCGTTGCTCTGATCTTGTGCATCCACCAGACTTGACTTGCCCCAGTGTTTTAACACAGAATAAACATTCTTTGAGTCTCTGGTGTGGTTTCCTCAATGTGTTTCATCAACCTGAGCAAGAAAATAAAGACCAGAGGTGTCTGCTATGTACATTGTCCAGTGGACTCACTCCATCAAATTGTATTTTAACATTCCACTCAGCCCAGAAGTGAATTTAACAGTTTTCTGTAGCTTAGTAATTTTCAGAATGCGTGTGTGAACCTTGTGTTTCTCATCAGAGTTAAAGGAATTGTATTAATCTTTTCATTGTCTCTCCTCATGTACAGCAGAATGACTGATTGTTTGGCATACACTCAAGCACCTCATGGTGCCAAACAGATGGAGTCTGTTCAGGCAGAAGCTCAGTTGGACAAAGATGTACTCCACAATTTTGTGTTTGTGAAAAGAAACAATTGGATGGGCTTCTTTTTCCTATACTTTTGTTATTTGGATTCTGAACTGGAGGGAAAGAAAATCATCCTGAGTTTATTGCTGTCTCTGGTATTGATCTGGATTCAATTGAATGGGAACAAATTTGCAATTATTCTGCAACTTTATTGAATCAGTTAATGCTGGGAATTATAAAATACATATAAACACTTTATTATTTTATTTCAGACATATAAAATTATTACTGTTATTGCAACCCTAGGTCTCTTCTTCCTAATGTACTTTCTACACCCAGGTCCATTCATTTATTTTTAAAAATATTTTTAATATACTCATTATACTTATCTAAAACTCTGAAGATAATGAAAGAAATGAAATGTAGAAACCCAGATCCTTATGCTACTCACATTCTAATGGGTAGAAAAATAAACTGACAATAATCAAAATAAATAAGAGAAAATATACCAGCAATAAATGCTATATAGCATAACAACAGAGGCAAAGAGAAAAGAGTCTACCCATAAAGCAAGAGTTTTATTGTTTTATATAACTAAATCACGGACAATGTCTTCAATGAGATGCCACTTGGAAATGAGTAATTAAAACCTGCACCTAGCTGAGAAAAATGGATGTAAATGCTGTGAAGTAAGACGCATGAGTCTTCATAGCATACTTTAGAAACTGCAAAGAGCCAACATGGCTAAAGTATGGTGAGGAAAAAAATGGCGAGAAAGCAGATAAAAAGCCAGGTATCAAATCATATAAAGGTGTTTAGACATTCATGAGGACTTCAATTCTACTCTAGTGAGATAGGAAATAGAGTACTTTAAACAGAAGAAGAACAAAATGATTCACATTTCTCCTTGTAAATCATTTTTTATTGTTATTCTATTACAATGTCCCCATTTTTCCCCCTTCGCCCTTCTCCACCTATCCCACACCCCTCTCCCACAGTCAGCTCCCACACTGTTGTTCATGTCCATGGTTAAGCCATAAATGTGCTTCATCTAGTCCCTTCCCCTTCTTTCCATCAATATGCCCTTCCCCTCCCTCCTGGTGACTGCCAGTCTGTTCCATGTTTCCATGCCTGTGGTTCTATTTTGTTCATTAGATTCCTCTAACAGGTGAAATCATATAGTATTTGTCTTTTCATCAACTAGTTTATTACATTTAGCAAAATATTCCCCAGTTCCATCCATGCTGTCACAAAACGTGGGAGTTCCCTCTTCCTTCCTGCTGTGTAGTATTCCATTGTGTAAATGTACCACAGTTTTTTGATCCACTAATATACTGATGGGCATTTAGGCTGTTTCCAGTTCTTATAAGTAGTGCTGCTAGGAACATAGGGGTGCATCAGTTCTTTTGAATTGGTGTTTCAGGATTCTCAGAGTATATTTCAGCAGCAGAATCACTGGGTCAAAGGCAGATCCCTTTTTAGTTTTTGAGGAAATTACATATGTTTTCCACAGTGGATGAAAACTTAGTGCATTCTTACCAACAGTGCACTAAGTTTCCCTTTTCTCCACATCCTCACCAGCACTTATTGTTTGTTGAATTATTAACAATGGTTGTTCTGACAGGAGTGAGATGATGTCTCACTGTGGGTTTAATTTACATCTCCCTGATGGCTAGTAATGTTGAGCATCTTTTCATATGTCTGTGTGCCATCTGTGTGTCCTTGGAGAAGTGTCTGTCAAGTCCTTTGCCCAATTTTTAATTGGATTTATAGTCTTCTTGGTTTTGAGTTGCATAAGTTCTTCATGTATTTTCGAGATCAGACTGTTGTCTGATATATCATTGGTAAATATGTTCTCCCAGAGTCAATTCCTTTTTCATTCTGATGATGGTTTCTTTAGTCATGCAGAAGATGTTTAGTTTGATGTAGTCCCATTTGCTTATTTTTTCCTTTATTTCTCTTGCCCGGAGATATATTGGCAAAAATTTTGCTACATGGGATATCTAAAATTTTCCTGCCTATGTTTCCCTCAAGGACTTTTATGGCGTCACAACTTAACATTTAAGTTTTTTTATCCACTTTGAGTTTGTTCTAGTGTATGGTAAAGTTGGTCATCTAGTTTTCTTTTTTCTTTCGGCATGTATCAGTCCAGTTCTCCCAACACTGTTTATTGAAGAGGCTGTATTTACATTTATTCCATTGTATGCTCATGTCTCAGTCTAATATTAATTGACTATATTATGAAATAGCAAACATATAGGAATAAAGTTGAAGAAGAATAACAATAACCATAATTTCCATGTGAAACAAACCACAATTTATAAAGGCAGAAAGAAAATAAGAGAATATTATAAGAAGTGGGAAAAGAATGTGAGCTGACTAAAAGAAAGAAGAATAATTTTGAGAGGATAAAAGGAGGAGAAATAGTAAGAGTAAGAAATAAGAACAAGGCATAGTATGGGAGGAAATAAAGTTTACAACAAAAATAAGAAAGGGCAGGAAGAAAGCAAAATGGAGTGTATAAGGGAAAGGTACTATGTGGGAAGGGTATTATAATATATTTTATATTTAAAATATAAATAAAATAAAAATAATTTAAAATATAAATAAAAAGAAAAAATAGACAAACAATAGTGAATAAGTTGGAATACAATCAAAGCAAAAGAAGAAATATTAGGAGGCTATGTAAAAGAAAAAAAAAGATAAGCAAATTCTGAAGAAGAATGAGGTGGAATTTGCTCCAGCAGAGTTTGGCATTTGCCTTTGTCTTCTCTTGGAGAAAAAAAGAGAATGAAAAATTATCTTAAGGGTTGCTAAAAATTTGAGGACTCTGAAATTGCATAATCTCTGCAAAGCTTATATATCAGTTATATCAAATTCTACAGGATCAAGTATATGCCATTGGGTCTCTGAATTTAGTAAATGCCCACATGTTCCTTTAAAGGACGCTAACCTTCTTTCTAAGTAACCAAAGATGCTAATGATGAGGGCTGCTTTCTCTTCTGAACAAACACCTTCGTTCCTGCCTCTTCTCTTTTTAATCTCTTTTGCGCTCAGTGTTGCTACTGAATTTGCCTGAGGAGCCTACAATACCTTCAGAATGATTTGCCAGTTCTAGATAAGAGAGTCAAATCTATGCAATGTATTCCCAACAAAAGTTCTTAGTAACATGGTGGTGTTGATAAAATTGGCTTTTAATGGAAGTGATTTTTTCTTTTAAAAAATCAACTTTCATGAACACAAGCAGACAAAACTTCTGAGAAGACAGAGCAAATATGCATTTTCTTAATCCTCTCTTTAAGTACCAGAAAAGTGCCAGTTTAGCAAAACAAAAACTTTTAGACAACAGTTACCCTACTCCAGACAAAAACCAAAGACAAAACAATGGCTCCTCCCCCATCCATTCCAGTAAAGGCTAAGTAGGAAGCCTAAATTTCCACTTTCATCAGGCTGTAATGATTAGTCTCAAACCCCCTCATCAGGGTGAGAGAAAGTTGAAGAGGGAGATGGAATGTTCATCCTGGCAAGAGGGTAAGGATCCCTGCCCAGTGGTGCCAAGGGAGACTGCATAAGGAATCTGTATTTCCATCCCTACTGAACACTAATGAGATGCTGATTTTTCTTCCTGCTTGGGTGATGACAGGGGACATTTAGTGAATTGTCAGTGCAATCGACTACCATCAAGTGCTAACAAGGTCACCCACCTGTATTATTAGTAAAAAGCCAGATACGGAACAGTAATGAGGCGCTCCAATCCCCCAAGCCAGGCATGTGTCACTGAAGGCCTACTGGAGAGCAGAAACTACCGCCCCTATCTAACAGTAATGAGGGGCCTACTGCTGGGGTGTCAGCAAAAGGTGAGTGAGGGACCTTGGCTGCTCCCACTTTTATCTCTACTGCCTCCTTTTCCTGTGTGGGTCACTGTAGGGGAACTCAGTGAACATGCATTTAACTAAGCAGTAATTGTTTTTATGATCCAGGACCATGCCAATCTGAAAAATGAATATAGGTAGCTGAATCAGAATTTAATTTCTAATTCCCTAGGTCCCCTTTTATCCTGATGGCTACTCAGATACATTGGCACTTAGGCTTCCTCAGGGTAGGAAGGCAGGGGAAGAAGGAAGCATCATGCCTATGATGGGCCACAAAAAATATCCAGTTTCAAATTAGCCCTGTGTAACCCCTCTTCCCTTTATTAACATGAAGATGACCAAAAGAAAACAAACCCTTGTTGAGAAAAGCTATTTTTGGTGACATCCTCACTCAGGTGTGTAGAACAAGATGAATTGAGAAAAATAGAATAAAAAATCTTGAGCTGATTTTGAAAAGTCTATTTTACCTCATGTAACTCCAGCAACCCAAGGATAATAATTGGTGTGAAGGGTCCATCAAATGCCACGACAATTGATCTATTGTTAGATAGTCTTTGAGACAAAATGAACACCATTGTCAGAATGTAGATGATCTGAGAAGTGAAAATATGCCACAATTCGGTTTCAAGGACAAATACAGTTCCAGACATAGCTGGTCAGACTGAAACACCAGCAAAACAGGAACAGTTGCCCTCAGACTGTCCGGTTCGTCAGACACAGCCAGAGGCATTACGCCATGCACATGGCCTCTGTCACCATGAGACAAATGGGGTCGTTGTTGGCATAAGCCACAAATTTGGCATGAAATGGTAGATTTTGCATTAAAATCATATATTCTTAACTGTGTACCTCATCCATAAGGTGAAGGTTTTGCCATGTCTGGTGTGATGCTGGATTCAAGATGAGATTTCCGTGATGGTGTGTGATGTTGGCTTGATCAGCAACTTGATTGTAGTTAGTTTCACCAGAGAATGGGTCCTTACTCTGGGAACAACCTGAGTGATGCAGACTTTACAATCAGCAGCAGTTATTTATTTCTGCACTTTACGTCTCCAAAGATGGGAATCTTCAATATGGCAGCCTGTAGTCTTCCAAGTGACAACTGGAAGACTGGATGGGTCATTGTCAACAATTGAAAACTTAGTAAAATATGGCATACTTTGTTGTTAGGAGTATTGTCTAACACAAGGACAATGACCTTAACTTTAACCTACTGTGCTAACTGGCCCTTGACACAGTGCTTCTTCCAGAGTTGCAATTGTTCCATGTGAGATCCTTGGATTTTTCTACCTGCTCCATTCTGGTATTATTTTTTCCTTTGGCTCTGGTTTTCTCCTCCCATGTATACTCAGCTAAATGTTCAGGGTATCTCTCTGCATATCTGTAGAGTTTTGTCTTCCTTAAATTCTGAACTCTTTTTCCTCCACTCAGTGACACTGCTGAGCTCTTGCTTAGGTTCTCACCTCCTCTTTATTAAGAACTCTCTCCTTGCAGTAAGCTGGGAAATCATCAGGCACAAGTCTGCTCCCCTGCTCTCAGTGATTGTTGTCCTGGCTGCTATCTGCTCAATGTGTGAAGCCATCATTTCCTACATTTTGTCCCATTTTACAGTTTTATTCTGGAAGTTCAAAAGTGGAAGCTCCCTATTTTCTTTTATAGTGAGAGCAGTTAGAAGAGGCTTTACTTTAAAAGATCCTTCCTCTCAGAGAAAAATAAGATCCTGGGTGGTCAGAGGTTGAAAAAAATACAACATAGGCTATATTCAGAAATAAAAATGGTGCAAGGCCTTCATGTGCTCTTTTGTACTATATTTAGGAGGACCATAGGCGCCATATGAGAATTTAGGTTTCAGAGTCTCAGTCCTAATTCTTTTGGTTTTTTTCAGCCCTAATTCTCAAAATGATAAACCAAAGAGAGTTGCCCCAGCTTTTCACAGCCTCTCCCATGGCATTACACAGGATGCTCCTGTGATTATGACCTTATTGACCTCCTCTTCATCCTGATTTGCACACACTTTTCTTGGCAAGTAATACTCTTTGCAGTGAGGCTGATAAATTACATTCTGGGCAGGGAGCAGTCTCAGCATCACAACACCAGTTTCATGGACCACAGGCTAAAGATAAATGAGTAGGGAATATATCCAGTTTATTCGTTGGATTTTCCCATAGAATTTCTAGCCAAGATCACTTGCAGGGCAAAGGCAAAGCCAAAACAGACACCAGTAATTCACTAACCTTCTCTTCCAACTACTGGCTCTTCTCTCTCTCTCTCATTTGCATAATGTACATTAGGTTATAAATAGTATATATTTTATATAATATATAATGTTTTATGTACGTGTATTTTAATAACCATACATCTAAGTGCAGACGTTTTGAAGTTCATCCATTCAACGTCAGTTCTTCCTTCTTGGAACTGTTCTTGAAGATTAGACAGAATGAATGTTTTTTCTATCTTTTCAAATAGTGAAACACATTGGTCAGCTGTGGCCATTTTCTGTGCATTTCCTACAGCTAACTAATTTTTTGACAAATTTAATTTCTCAGAACTATCGTGAGAGTGTCTGAGAGACTGTTCTCTTTTTTTAAGCTCTAAGTGTGTGAGCTGGAAAGAGAGAAAAGAAAGAGAGAAAGGAAAGCCATTGTGGAATTTTTGCTCTGTAGCAAGTTCTCTACTTGCAATTGTTTATAGTCCAATATCTCATTTAACAACTTTTTGATGTTGCTGTTATTGTTTTTAATTAACAATTCAAGAAATATATATTCAGGTAGACCAAGACTTGTGTGCCTAGGCTTTTTTCAGCTTGCCAAATTTACAAGTCTTTCCCTTATATTCTTAACTTTTGCAAATTTACTTTGTAAAATCAGGTATAGATTGTTCTGTTTTATTTTTATATAAAAGTAATATGATATCATTTTATTATAATATTTAAAAAAGGTTCAGAAATATAAAAAGCAGCTGCATGTAATTATCCCCATTCAAATATACATACAAATATGTTCATATACACAAATTTACAATTTGATAAATTTATGTGACATTCATTATGTCTTTCAACTTGATTTTTTAAATCTAAAACTAAACATTTTTTAAACAAATGTAATATTCTTACTTTTAAAATTGCTGCATGGTTTCCCATTGTATGTGACAGCTTAATTTTTTAATTACTCACTGCTCTATCATTAGACATATAGAATATCTATAATTTTTGTTCTAAGTCATACTGCAGCCAGGATCCACATAGTTACATCTTTTTTAAAACATGTACAAATGTAGTATTCATTTTATCCCCCTATTTGGCTTTTCCCCCCTTTCCATTTAAGAAACTGCAGTTTAATTAGCAAATGCATCATCTAGTAGCTTTGCCAGGTTTACCTCAGTGTTGCTGGGGGGTTGAATGACCCCTTCCTCATTCCAGCAGTTTTATGCTGACTGGTATTCCTAGCCAAACATCAAATTCATGATTCACAACCGTCAGCTCTTAAATATATTGGGTTTTCCAGTACTTACATTGTCAGAGCAGATTCATAGAATTATAGAAATAAGACATTGAAATGACCTATTAGGTCAACTATTCTTTACAGCTGACAGCACAAGATTGCTTTTTACAATATACATTATTAATAGGATGAGCTGGAATATATTTTTAAGAATCAGCCCTTCCACTCAAAGAAAAAGGGAAGAGTTTATTGATGAGAACTGGGATCCATCCAAATGAATGATTTCAAAGGCAGGTAAAGAATGTGGATATTACAATCTTAAAGAATTATGTTCAGCAATATCATTCAGTCTCATTAAAAATGTTCTATCAGTAGAACTTCTACCATTCTCTCAGGATATTTTTCCACCATTTAAGACTGATTACCAACAGGGAACATTTTTGACTTCCAAAGTAAATGTGCTGATATTCTTATGTTTTAATTGGGTAAGTTTTGATTACCAAAGGAATGAACTGTATTCTAATTTTTCAAATAATGACTTAAATGAAGAAGAATGCCAGAACCTACTCATACACACATGTATACTTTGGTAATACATAGACTGTGTAAAAATTAACTGAGGCAAAACAAAAATCTCTTCTTAGCCCAGTGCCTGACACATACTCAACAAACATGACTTTTTCTCACTGTATTAATTGCCTTCCTTACATTTTAAAATAATCTTTATTCCCTGTTTTTTTTTTATTCTTTCATTTTTAGGTATGCATTCCCTCATTAAAAGTGTATTGAGTTGCAACTATATTTCAAACATTGTGATAGGTAACATTGGTACCATACATGGAGAGGTAGAATAGAAGGTGATTGCCCTGACCTTTCGGACCTTAGATCCTAGTTTGGAAATAACTTCTTAATCAAGGAATCACAAAAATAAAGAATAAATTGCAAATGTGGTTGGTGAAAGAAATATGCAACATGAGATTCCATAGTAATTAGATCTAATCTGCATAATGAGAGCAAGACTCCTAAATTGAGAATCTAAGAGTTTGCAAGATGGAGTGAAGAGGAGAAGTCTGAGTATTCTACATGTATAGAGAAAAAATAATAATAAGCAAATGTTTTGTTATGAGGGGAAGCATGGCACCCACAGCTAAGTGAGTGAATGGTGACTTGGCCGGTGAGGAGAAGGCAGAGAGAAAATGGACCAGATGAGGCTGAGGAGATGCAAGAATAATGCATGGGATGGGAACAGGTGGGGCAAGAACAAGAGCAAGAGTGGGTGTAAGGAGACCAGTCGGCATGCTCATGCAGTATTTTGGGTAAGATATCATGGATACTTGGATTAAAGGAGAGATGTGATGAAGTATTTTTATAGAATTTTCCATTCTTTAATTTAGGAAGCATGATGTTAAACACTGTAATGGATATTTTTAGTTTTACATCATGTGTTTTAAAGCTACTAGCCCAATTTGAAGATTGTATCAGAAAAAAACAACAAAAAGTAGAAATTTAATTTAAGAAAGTCACTATGAATTCACAACAAACTAGTACTTATAAGTTTATAAAATGGGGTATAATTGAAAAAGTGATATTTTAAGATATCATTTCTGTTCCCAGTTCCACTGAAAGTTTCTAGGTAAGTAGTTGACCTCTTAGCTTCAGTTAGCAGTAGAGATTGATGACAGAGGTTGGAAAAGAATTTACTGCTGTAGAAAATCCCCAATCTTTAAGAACTGTGAAGACAACATTTAGTTATCTTTCCAACATTCTGTTTCTAATTACCCTCCCCCTCCAATTCATTGATACTTGAAATTGAAGTATTCTGGTGCATAATGTTAAAATTTTGACTCTTGAGCTATGTCAACAGGGAACATCTGTTTTTGTAGTACTAGGAAGATTGGGTCATAATATTTTCATTCCTGGTTGTATTCAAGATGCAGATAACTGTATCTGGAGTGATGATTATTTGCCAGAGTGTCTTTTCCTATAGTCTCCAGACTTTTAGAGGGCAAGATCTTTCTCTTAATCATATTTGTAATTTTGGGAGTTAATACAATAGCTAGTAAAACAGAAACAACAAATAAATATTTGAAAAATAAATAAAATAACCACATTTCTTGCTTCTATAAGCTGAATCATTATTCTGTATCACCTTCTAACTTGTGGCATTTTATAAATCTGGAAGAAGCTTAATAGATCAATTGATATAACTTTCATTTTACAGATACAGAAATAGAGACCTGAAAAGATAATTTAGCTAAAGTACTCCTAGTCAAATAATCTTTTAATTATGTTAATTTTGAGAAAATTACTTAAAATGAAATCTGGAAAGTAAAAATAAAAATATTATCATCATATATGCATTTAATAATTTATTTCAACAGATCATGCATGGTCATTATTATTGTATTGAAATGTATCATAGGGCTACCTACATTTAATCAGGTGTTAGCATGTTATATACCTTGAAATGAATGACCAGTCCCATGGAGCTCCTATTTTTCTTCATGTTCTGAGATGTTCTATTATTTTGACCTTTAGTTTTATTCTCTGGTTTCATCACAAGATGGTGCCAGTGTGTCTCCATCACCACAGAATAAGAATTAACAGATTAATCTGCATGTACTTAACACTGGAGATTGGATACAGATCTAGTAAATTCCAAGTACCTTCACATTTTCATCTTTCTTTTAAAACTCCATAATCCTCACTCAAGTAATTGGTGAATATTTTTCTAAGAGTTGTATTCCAAGTTCAGATATATCTGTGAGAATTCTGTGTGTATATTCCACTCACATCTGACTACTAATTTCAGTGAACATCACCCATCTATAGAAACATGCACACAGTGTGTACACACATTCAAGGTTATGGTCACTATAGTTCACCTGTCCTATGTGCAAAAACATTTCCACCAGTGGTTTCTATGTACTGTATATACATCTCAATTCATAAATTCATCCCTTAATTACTGGAAGCTGGTCCAGAGACACTGTCAAATCCTTCTCTCAAAGGACGCACACACATACAGTTCATTCACACCCCACACATGCACACAACTCCCTGCCTTGACACATCTTATTTAGTCTAAAGATAAAATATGTCTCCTCAAATTCTATTATTTTCAATGAATTTAGACACTTAGAAACAAAAACCAAGAAGCTTAAACACAAATTTTACCTGAAGAAAGAATTATGTGTCTACCTACTTTGAGAGGAGAAGAAGAAGGCAGAAAATGAAATAATAAAACAGAAGATATGATGAAAAAAATAGCAATCTCTGTCTCAGATTATCTTGGCCAGTATGCAAAGACATTCATTCAATAGTTATAGACACCATGATTTTCCCCCCACTGTATTACTGTATACAGGAAGCTTGGCCAGGTTTTGCTAAAAAACATAAACAAAACAAACAAATAAACCAAAAACAACCAAGGTGTGCAAGTGGATGGACTCACTAACTAGCAAGTATTCCTGATTCAATGGATCAGGTAATTAATTTATAATTAATAAATTAATTACTCAATGCCTTAACCCCAAAGTAATTACTTCCTCTTCAAGGAAGACTTGAACTACTAAACAACAGTGGGATGTGCACAATTTTCCACTATTAATCTGAATTTATTTTTGTCAGTCTATGTTGAGGCTCCAGCTTGAGTGAGGGTGGTGATGGAAGGGATTGAATGCATGGAGGGCCTATAGGACTCCTTGATGTTTTAGTCTTAACCTTTGCACTTATGTATATATTGTTTTATACTGCTGTTTGATATTTTACCATCATTTTTAGTATAATAGAGCATTATCTAATGAAGCATCTCCCAGATATTCCATGCAAAAGTGCAACTTATTAATAATGTTGATTAACTTGAGAAGCAGACATTACTGACTATTTTTAGGGAAATTATTTTTTTTGTCAGATTCTACCAATGTATCCCTCAAAACAAATGTGTATGTTTGTATGGGTGCATGTTAATGAGTTTGATCTGAAATACCACAAAAGCAAAACAAAAGAAAACAATCTACCTTTGGCCAAGAGACTTTAGTATCCACTGGTTTAATTAAACATTTAATCACCGAAGTATTTTAGATGTCAAAACCACAGCAACCAAATCACTTTATGCCACAGAACATGCCAGGCTAGAAAAGAAAAATAAGTAATGTATCATATCCTCAAGGTGAATACTAAAATGTTGAATACATCACAGTGTCTGCAACACGGCTACTTCCTAGAGTAAAAACAAATATGTATTTTTCTCTTAGCCTGTAGTTTCTGCACGCTGATCACATCACTTTCGGTGACAGAGATTTCTTCTTCCCTCTCATTCCCCAACAACTCAGAGTTGGTAGATTGCTTTCTTTTGCCATGGTTTTAAATTCTACACAACGCATAGTTTTTCAGTATGCTCTAGTTTCTCAAATTTATTATCTTAGTTTAGTTTCATCTACTCTCCTTCTCCTCCCCAAATTAATAAATAAATAAGTTTGTTTGACCCACATTTTTCTCTCTTTTACTGCTGCACTATAGTTTGGTCTTTAATAATTACATCATTAACTTGAATTCTCATTTTTAGAGGATTTTAGTATTATACAAAAAGCCGAGAAGAGAAAATGAAATATTCTCTTTTATATAATAATTTATTTATTATTTTATTCATGAAACATTTATTTAATGGCAATTATGAGCAAGAGTCTAATATAAATAAAGGCATGTGATTCATTCCCTGCACTCTAAGAACTGATAGACACTGAATAAATTAAATGTCAGATTTGGAAGGATATTAAAGGTTATTTGGACCAGAAGCTCCATGGACAGAATACATCAGAATTACCTCTATAGTTTTAAAAAATGCAGGGTCATAGATTCCATACCTCATACACTCAATGAGTATTAACAGGTTTGAAAATGTGTTTATTATGCAACTTAGGTGACCTTGGAATGTCAGAATGACAATGAAGAACAATCTGTAGTCAAGGATGTAATACATTTTGATTCATCTCTTAAATTCTTCCTGCTTTGCAATAAATATAAAATGCATAGTTGTATAGTACATATAATATATTACATGACATATTACATTATATTATATATTATAAAACACACATGCATATTTATTACCTCTGCATTTAGGAAGTCAAAACATCAAAATTCCTGAGGCATCATACTCAAGTTTTGGACAACTCTGATTGGTATAAATTCCTCTTTTTTAAATTTTTTATTTTAATATTTTATTTATTTTTAGAGAGAGGGGAAGGGAAGTAGAAAGAGAGGAAAGCAAACATCAGTGTGTGGTTGGCTCTCATGTGCTCCCTACTGGGGACCTGGCCTGTAACCTGGGCATGTTCCCTTACTGGGAATTGAACTGACAACCCTTTGGTGTGCAGGCTGGCACTCAATCCATTGAGCCACACCAGCCAGAGCAATATAAATTCCTCTTGAATTAGATGGAACAAAAAAGAAAAAAGACTCATAGACACAGACAATAGAGTGGGCTTGTTGTGTCATGGGGGTATAATGGGACCAAATGGTGATGGGAAAAATATAATAAACATTATATATTTAAAAATAAGTAAAAATAAAATTGGTCACATTCTCATTAAAAAAAAAAAAATGATTCCCTTGTAACTTCTGCCCGTTGATTCTTTTTATTTCTCTTGATTCTGAACTGGATTAAAACCCTTGGATACACCAAAAGTAATAAAAAGTAAAATTAAATAAATGATTCTTCCATCTTTTCGTCAGTTTTTGGAGTTAAAATACAATGTTACATTTAAAACATGACACATTGCATATGCTTGCTGACAGTTAACAACTTTTTCTAAGGTTTTATAATTACTATTTAAAAATATTTACCATCACCAAGAAATGAAAGCAGCCTAAGTGTCCATCAGTAGATGAGTGGATAAAACAACTATGGCATATTTACACAATGGAATACTACTTGGCCACGAAAAAGAAGAAAATTTTACCATTTAAGATAACATGGATGAAACTGGAGAACATTATGCTAAGCAAAATAAGCCAATCAGAGAAAGACAAATACTATATAATTTCATTCATATGTGGAATCTAATGAACAAGCTGAACTAAGGAGCAAAATAGAGACAAACTCCTAGATAGCATGATGACAGCTTAGGGGTGGGAGGGTAGATTAGGGATTGGAGGGATTGAGCAAGAAGGAAAAAAGGGCTTATGGACATGGACAACAGGGTGGTGATTATAGGGGGGATGGGCACATTAGGGGACTAAATGGTAATGAAAAACATAAAATTAAAAACAAGAAAAAGAAAGACAAAATGACGATGCAGTTAAAAATAAAGGTATTTCTAATGCCTGGTGAACTTTTCTCATTTATTCATGACCTTGCTCACAGATAAGCTGCACACTCGCTCTGCCTAGTAATACAGCAACTGTGGTCATCTACAAGCAATCAGTGTAAAAGTCCGTAATCCCCAGCAAGCAGTACGTGTTTATATTGTCATATTTTACTCAATCCTACATTTTTTCTATTTCATCTACTTCATACAGTCTGTCTTACTCAAAACATGCACTCTTCATAGCTCCACTCAACCATCTGCTATGATTAGTAATACTTTCTCATAATATTCCAATATTTGTTTCTTAGAATTTTATTATAAAGTAATATCAGTGAATCAGAACATCTGCATCAGAGAGTAATTTAGGAATTACACTTGACCCTTCTGGTCCTCACTAAGAATACCAGACAATCTTATTCAAAGTTGTTCTGAGTCTCTCTGAACTGTCTTGGGCAATGGAGTCCACTGGAGTTACAAGTTCAAGTCCCACAGCCATTCATCTGTGACTGTTAAGTAGAGAGTTGAGAGTTGTAAGAGACCATGCTTTCTGTTCAAACCAGATTATGCTGTGGACACCACAAAGAAGGTAACTGTGTCCTAACAAATTCAAATGCACATGGAATACTTTCATACATTTCCCTTGTAACTCTCATTACTTTCCTGTATTAGCCATAGACTTATGCTGAAAATTATCACACATGCTTTTCCACAGTGGCTGTATCATTTTGCATTCCTATCAACCATGTTCCAATTCTGTACATCCTCACCTTCACTTACTGTCTTTTGTTGTTTTCTTGTCTTGTTTTTTTAGATAACAACTATTCCTATGATAATGAGATGATATCTCTTTATGGTATTTATATGAATTTCACTGATGATTAGTTGATTAATGTGGAGCATTATTTTTGTACACAATATGGAAATTCCTCAGAAATTAAAAATATCTAGCAATCCCACTTTCGGTTATCTAAAAGAATTGAAATCAAAATCACAAAGAGATATCTGCACTCACATTCCACTGAAGCACTATTTACATAGCCAAGATGTGGAAACAATGTGAGTGTCCATCAACAGGTGAATGAAGACAGATAATGTGGTATATATATGTAGTGGAATACTATTCAGCCTTAAGGAAGAAGAAAAATCTATAATGTATGACAATACAGATTATATTTAGGGACATCATGATAAAAAATAACCCAGTCATGAAAAATAAATGTGGCACAATCCCATTTATATGAGATATCTAAAATAAATTCATAGATTCAAAAGTGGAATAGCGGTTGCTAGCACTGGGGGAGGTGAAACAGGGAGTTAAAAATCAAAAAGCACAATGTTTCAAGTAAGCAAGGTAAATAAACTCTAGATTTCTCTTCTATGACATTGTACTTTAAAAATCATTGAGAGTGTAGATATCATGTCATGTGTTCTTAACACAATAAAACACAAGAACTAAGTTAAATTAAACACATAAAGAAAGGAAAAATATGGCAATTCATAGTTTCCTATTTTATCAATTATTTTTACTCCAGTAAATGGTTAGAATGTTTCTGTATTAGAAGTTCAGTAAAAATTCTGTGCAATGTTTCTATTGTTCTGATAGAATTAAATACATATGTATGTTCAAGCTAAAAGATACTTGCAATTCTTCATACAAATAAAATGCTTTTATATTTGTTTCAAACTAGCATTTTACAATATGATGATAAAATTCATGCTATTCATGTTTCTTTACTTAGAATAACAATTTGTGATAAAAATTTTAATTAAACTTTATTTTGAGATTATTTTTATTCACAAACATTTACAAGAAATAAAACAGAAATCCTATATACACTTTACTCAATTTCCCCAATGGTAACATTTTGAAAAATTGTAATGCAATAACATAAGCTATATACTGATATCAGTACAATCAAGCTATAGAACATTTATTTTCTGAAAGTTCTTAAATTATGAATTCAATTTCTTTTGTAGTTATAAAGGTATTCCAATACTCCATCTTGTATTGAATGAGTCTGGTAATTTGTGTTTTTCAGGAAAATGGTCCAATTCATCTAAGTTGTGAAATGTATATGTGTAAAGTGGTTCATAGTATTACCTTATTTTCCTTCTGATGTCTTCAGAATTTATAGTTATCCTTTGTTTTATTCTTGATATTGATAATTTGAATTATGTTACAAGACTCTGGAGCTTATTTAAGTCCTGTGTTAACTGGCCTCTGGCCTCTGTTGACTTCCAGGTGCAGGGGTTGTTTCTCCTTACTGCTGAGTATACTAGATGGGAATTGTGAGTTCTGGTTCTATACATAGTCTGCACTAAAGGCATAGGAGGTGTTATTTATAAACTGAAAGGGCTGGAAGTGCTAGCTCCCCCTTGAACTTCTGGAACACCACTCTGTGCTTGTGGGCAGAGGAGGGGATGTTGGGGTCTTTTGTTATATTTGGCGAGAGTAAAAGGCTAAGCTACCTACTGGATTGTTGCTTAGAATGGGTAGTGATGCGGCCACTGTGTTGTTTGGCTGATGCTGAGTGGTTAGAGAGGACAGTTGTTGTTTTGTTTCATTTTGTTTTTTTAATCTATACCCATTGCCATAAAACCCAAAGAATTCAACATAATGTCTTTCTCCAGGTCTCTAAGCCCATAGCTGATTTACCTTCTTCTCTGCCTTTCATAGTCTGTTCGTATTTGGATTTTCAGTTGTGCTTAGCAAGAGACATAGGGAAAAGTATATCTACTCCATTTTTCTGAAAGCAGAAGTCCACTATTACTTTGTATAAGTGATAAAATATTTTTATGGAAAAACTTTTATAAAGATATATTATATCTTTAGCAGTATTTTATTCATTTTGAAATAGGTTATTTTCACTTTGTATTA
Organism: Tonatia bakeri; assembly: GCA_004024845.1. Lineage (NCBI taxonomy): Eukaryota > Metazoa > Chordata > Mammalia > Chiroptera > Phyllostomidae > Tonatia > Tonatia bakeri. The sequence goes on along the minus strand of PVIA01013087.1, from coordinate 4,537 downwards.
GTCCCTGCATATTATGGAGTGGGCTCTGCTTGGGTATTTGTCATGGAAGGAGGGAATTTCAATGAGTGGTCAATATGTCACTTTGAATTTTAAGTTCTCTAGTAGGATGTTTTTAACACTACTCTGATCATGTCTCTTTCTTATTAAGAGAAACCCTAATTCTATCTTAAAAGTCTTATATCTTGAAGAAATAGAACATATAGACACACACACACACACACACACTTAGTACATGGCTAGTTACTTTGCAGATGGGTATGTGCAAAGTAACCAGCTATACAATATGAAAAGTAGAGACATTTATTGAAAAAAATACAAGATACAAGGAAAAGCCCTGGCTGGTGTGGCTCAGTGGATTGAGTACCAGCCTGCAAACCAAAGGTTCACTAGTTTAATTCCAAGTCAGGGCACATGCCGGATCTGCAGACCAGGTCTCCAGTTGGGGGCGTACAAGAGGCAACCACACATTGATGTTTCTCTCCCTCTCTTTGTCCCTCCCTTCCCCTCTCTCTAAAAATAAATTAATGTTTTTTTTTAAAAGAAAGAAACATTGTATGTAGGACAATGGCATTTCAGTTCCCTTCAATGTAGGCACCTTGTCACCTCACACCATTCTCCCAGTGTCTCTCCATTGTTCAAAACACTGTGCAAAATCCTTTGTTGGAATCACTACCAGCTACCCCATCTTGTTTTCCCAAATCTCATCAGTGGTCTGAAAAAGCTTCCCTTTGAAAGGAGATTTTAATTTGGGGAAAAAACAGAAGTCACAGGGCACCAAATCTGAACTATAGGGGTCTAGGTCACCTAGGTGATCTGATGTTTTACAAAAAACTCTGCAGGAGACATGACGAATGAGCAGGATTGTTGTGATTAAGCTGCCAATCACCAGTTGCCCATAGCTGTGGCTGTATTTGTTGCATGACGTCTCTCAACCAACAAAGAACATTGGGGTAGTATTCCTTATTAATTGTTTGACCTAGAGGGGTGTAATTGTGATGGACAAAACATTCCCAATCAAAACACGTGGTTAACATGGTCTTGATCTTGCTGCAACTTTGCTGCGCCTTCATCGGGAGTGGAGGACCAGGAGACTTCCACTGAGATGACTGGGTCTTTGTTTCTGGATCATAGCCATAGACCTATGATTCTTCTCTGGTTATTACCTTCTTGGGGAAATCCGATTCATTGGTAGTGGCCTGAGTCAAGCCAACAACAACTGCAGTAGAGTGTTCCTTCTGTTCTGGTAGCAGAAGCTGTGGAAGAATTTTTTCCAGGACATTTTTTCACACACAGATCCTGCATCAAAATCTCAGAAACAATAGTTTTTGAAATCCCCAAATCAGCAGTCAGTCACCGATCTTTGCTGATTACAGCTCATAGTGTTCAACATTTTCAGGCATTCTTTTCGTTGCGGGCATTCCAGAAGTGATCTGTTGGATCACTGTCAACAGATTCTTGACCATCATCGAAGCATTTGTGCCACACACACTTTTACTTGCACCGGACTCATTGCATTGTCCCCAAAAGCCTTATGAATCATCACAATGTTTTCTGTGGAGGAATGTTCAAGCTTAACACAAAATTTGATGCAGATCTTCGCTCCACTCAGTCATTTTTTTAATGTGACAGCCACACAGTACACATGCTCACTCAATGGTATCTATTGCCCCCACAGACTAGAACAGTGAAGTCATCATTTGTTCATGTGTGCGTATTCCAGTCCACTCTCCTTGGCTACCAGGTTACATCCATGGTTACACTGATGTCATGTAAACACGACATGATGTTGTCATGTAAACACGACATGATGTTGTATAAGCATTCTTGTTATATTAAAAATGGCTGGACTTTTTCCAGACAGATATCTATCTATCTATCTATCTATCTATCTATCTACCTACCTATCTATCTATCTACCTACCTACCTATCTATTATCTATCCTACACACATCTATACATATCTATATCTAGATCATCTATATCTATGAATTAGAAAATTAGTTCTAGGAAAATATGAATGGGATCAATTGGGTGATAAGCTAGAGCATAATTAGAGGAAGCTACCTGATCAGAGAATTAGGAGAAAAATATTTTAGCTAGAGAAAACAACAAATGCAAAGTTCTAAATTTATTTTGGCATTTGTGTGACTTTTTTTTAACCTAAGAAATTGGGTAAATGGTGTTGCCACCACACTGGGATTGATTGGCTTATTTTGCAAGGAATCAGAGAAAGAAAGATTAAAAATTAGAAATTTTATTGAAAAAATCTTAAATTTAAGTTGCTTATTAGATGTGGAAACAGATTTATGAAGCAGAAAATATTACACATCAGATAGGAAATTAGTTTTTATACAGTTCTGTGCATTCTTAATGATTCTCAGCTATTCAACCAATTTTAATATTGATGACAATATGTATACTATTATTTTAAGAATCCTTAATCCTTCACAGGAATCACACTTCCAACTGTTGAATAGAATAGTGCTGAGGAAGAAAATTGTTCTTTTAACTGTGATAAAGATACTAAATTTCTTAGTTTACTTTTTACATGGGAAATGGACATTCACTACCTGAAAATATTTGCATACCTAGGACATAAATTTTGTTTATTATACCATTTTAAAAAGTCAATAATGTACATAAAAGCACTTGTTTTTCTAAGAAATCTATTAGTGGACAAATGGCACATATAAAATACACTATGTATGTGTCACCAAACACTTGATTATTACAGAGGTTTATTTTTCACATTTATTATTTATGATTTTAAATATTTATTGTGAATAATTTACTGAATTTTAAAAGAGTATGTGTCATGGTTAGGTAAATATCATTATACCTAAATTTTCCATACTCTTCCATAGTGTGCAAAATTTACCTTAAAAGTTTGCAGTTTTCATTGAAGTTGTTCTGAATCAATTCAGAAAAAGAAATCAAGTGATAAGAATTATATTTTTCTATCTTGACTCATCATAGTTTCTGCATTATTTTCTACTTGATTGTAATCAATGATGTACTTGTAAAATATTTCCATGGACATGAATTCTACCATAGAACTTTGAAATTATGCTACTCTTCACATTTTTCTTTAGGATTTTGTTCTTTACAAAAAGTATACTGTCTAAAGTGCAAAACTACAAATCTATAAAAGGTATATGATATTCCCAATAAGATAAATCATATATAAAGCAAATCACAGCTTTGGCAGAAATGCTGTATCTTAAACTCCATAACTTACTGTGCAGCCTTCTTCATCACCAAGGAAAATTCTATCGTATTCAGCTAGCGGTCCCTAAATCCTAGACAAAGTGAAGTCCTGTCACATGTAAGAAACCTCAGATAAGAATGCATCAGTTAGGGATAGTTTCAAGTCAAGATAGTGAATAGATAAACATAGCACTCGCATCCCCCCACAACCACATTAAAATTCCAAGTAAACCACAGCATAACCATTATTAAGAACCACCTGAAATCTAGCTGCACAGAAATCCTGTAACTAAGGATGTAAACACGAAGCCACATGAAGACTAGAAGGGACAGGGACTCAGAAAGGGCTGGTCCCACACTCATGTATGCTAGTTAAAAATCAAGAGGGATATCTCAGCTGTGGAGGTTCCCCCCAACCCCTGCCAAGGAGCTAGCAGCCCCAGCCTTGCACCAGTCCCCAGGAAGGGTACCAGTGCTAAGAAGAGAACTTACCATAACTTTTGACTGTGAAGACCAGCAGGAACTGTGGCTGACTGAGAATATCTGTGGAGTCCCAGATATTCCTTCTAAAAATCCCACACACAGACTTACTCTCACACAGCTACAGCACTCAGGCAGCAGCTCAAAAGGCATAAGGGGCATGTGAGGAAGAACTAAATTGTGTGGCTTCATAGCGGGGGCTGAAGGGCCTGTTTTCTCCCAGACAGAAGTTCTGATAGAGGCTATTATTCTTTTTTGAGCCTTCCCCCAACAGAACTGGCAGATTAGCACCATATTGGACTCTCCATAAACTTAGCTAATACTGTTTATCCCACCCTAGTGATTCCCTGGTGAGACCCTTTCCCCAACCAAACTTGTGGTGCTCCCAAGCAACTTCCAGTGGCTTTCCCATAAACCAAACTGTCTTTGCTAGTGCTGCATACTTTTCTGAAATCTCTCAGTTTCACAGACCCCAAACAAATGTCATTTGGTTTTGTTGTGTCCTGTACCTCTTGCTAAGTGGTCTAAAACTGGCACTAGTGGTAGCTGGGCTTGGTTTGCAGTTTGTCCTCTCCTAGATACCTTCAAGCCCAGCACAGGTGGCAGTCATGTATAAATTACTTTATTGCTCATGGTGGGTGGCTCCAACCAGGATAAAGGTGTCAGCTGACTTTGGTGTGAACCTCTTGGGAGATCCCAGAACCAGTCTACCCAGTGGCCAACTTCAGACAATGCCTGAGCATCAATCACACAACCAACTTCACCAGAGGCATACTCAGGGGTGAAGGCATTGGACAACAAAGTTCTACTGAATTGGGTCCTGCTCTGTGAAATCAGCCCTCGTGGAGCA
>PVIA01013086.1:0-34072 GCA_004024845.1 Tonatia bakeri | reverse complement strand
CCCCCACCCACCGCAAACCTCCAGCCGGTAGAGCCGGAGTCCGGCCTCTTCCGGGCCTGTCCCTGCCTGTCAGCCTGCCAACTTGTCTGAATGAATCACACTCACAGTTCCACAGATGCCCCACTCAGGACCCTCACTGACACTGGGGCGGCTGGGCCCCCGAAGCCCCTGGTGGCCTGCTAAGGACCCCGCAGAGACTGTGGAGGGTGGACCCCCGGAATTCCACAGGAGGCCCGCGCTGGGCCCGCCGTCCCAGCTTGGGGCCTTGGTCTCTGGAGCTGGATTCCCTTCAAAGGGTGGCGGGGGGGAGACCCACCAGCTTTTCTGTCCTCTGTACAGCTGTTCCCGCAGCCCCGGAGTGAAGGGGGGGCTGCAGTGCCAGGGACGGAGCACTGACGACCAGGAGCCCGGACCTTGCCCGCCCATGGGAGAGGCTTTGAGAGCTACCAGGAGGGTTAAGGTCCATCCCTTTATTTTCTATGTCCCCGTTTGCGGCCCGTCCCTTCAGAGCTGAAACACAGTCCAGACCAGGTGTGAACAGGACCGCTGGCCCAGAAAAGGGGAAGCAACGCTTTTATTGCCAAAAGCAGCTGGTGACACCTAAAAATAGTTGTTTTTAAGGAGAAATATTTCAAATGAATTTTTAAAAACCTAAGGCCACGTTACCAAACATCACAAATCCCATGTCCTTGGAAGGCATTTCTAGACCTAAAACAATAAACTCGGAGAAGGCCCTGGCCCCCCGTCTGTGCCCCGGACACATTCCTTGATGACACATGCTCAAAAGTTCTCTGAGAACCGTGCGGCCTCAGTGAGCCCGGGCGTCCCTCGGCTGAGTAGCTGTGGTTTCATCCTGATGCTTTGGAAAACACATTTTTTGCATATCTTCCATTTTTAAAATATATTTTCACTATCTTGCCATTCAAGTGGTTTGAAATGTTTCCCGAAAGATCTCCGTCGACAGTGTTGGGGGGAAATGAGTGTTGGGGACCAGGAATGAAGCTTGATGGAGCAGAGTGCCAGCTTGGGAGGGTCCAGGACTCCGTGCTTCACCCCTGGACCCAGCCCGTGCGGTCCGGCCCGGCCCGGCCCGGACAGGCGCCGGGTGACCCCGACAGGTGCCGGGTGGCCCTGGGTCCCGCAGACGCAGCTGCTGCAGGTCAGACGACCGAGGGTTTCATCGTCCTCAGCAGCTACACCCTCGGGGATTTGTGACACTTGACTTTCAGAAGCCTCCCTTTTGCCACAGCACACTGACCCAGAATACCCCTCAAGGAAACAATACTTTATGCTGTACCCGCCACGGGAAGAAATTCTCAGTTTGTTTATATCCCGGTTTCCAGAAGTTTCGGTTTGTAAATAAGCATATTTGTTGCCCTTAGGACCGTGTAAATATTCTGCCTCAAAAATGCAGCCTCAACTTCCACCTCTCCTTCTGGGCCCGGTTGGGGGGGCTCTGAGGACTTCAGGGTGGGGACGTCTGCACAGCTCTAACAACCCAATTACAGCTGCAGAGCCCGCACCACGTCCCGAGCTGCATTCCCAGAGCCGGAACCAGCCTGTGCCAACCGTGCGTGGGCCGCAGGTGAGCCGCAGAGAAGCCGTGCAGCGGCGTGGTGGGTGGCACCTGGGCTGTGGGCCACGGTCACGGGCGCCCGGTGGGAGTCCCCGCAGGCCTTCCACGCCGGATGCACATCTCCTTACAGAATCCCTCGACGCCTTTCCGCGGCCTCCCTGATGGCCAGTTACACGGGCTCCCTCGGGGACCCTTGAGTCAGCGCCAGCGTGCAAACCGCTTAGGAAACATCCTCTCTTACTGGAAATGATCTCCGTCCAGCTGCCGAGGGCCATTTTTAGACCCACGGCTCAGTGACGCCCCGAGGCGCGGCCCCGAGCTGGGAGCCAGGGACTTGCTCCGTGTGGCCGAGTGACCACAGGGGCTGCCGGGTCTGTGACGGGCAGTGACTGCAGGGATGATGGCGCTTTATTCTGTCTGCTGAGGCAGCAGTCCCCCCCATCCTGTGCGCCCCCCAAACCAGAGGCGTGAACGGGAGGCCGAGGGGAGCCCCTCACACAGCCGCCCGCCAGCAGGACCACGGCGGCTGCCGGTGCCGCTCACCTAAGCTCCCCGGGCAGACAGCAGGCGGACTCCGTCTTTTCGCCCCCGTTTAAATTTACGTCGCAGGGAAGCAACCCTGAAATGTCCTGAGTCCAAATACAGTTCTGCGAAAAAGCAGAGCCATAGGATTGCAGGAGCTTAAAAAGTGCGTTTACCCGTAGCACACACAGGCAACTCAACGTCGATTCAAGTGTGATGACGTGGCCACGGGCGTTCGCAGCAGTCCGCCGCCCCAGCCCCAGTTTTTCCCGAGGCCTCTCTCTCCCGTCCTCGCTCCCTCGTCCCCACCCCACGGGCCATCTGCCCACGTTACCGCATGTTCGTGACACAGCTCAGATCCTGCCCTGTTCTTCCTCATGATCAGATGACTGTGCACAGGCGACAGACATACGTGCACACAGATCGGTCACTTCAGTTGCTGTTTGAGCCCCATGCACACAGGGTCATGCTACAGACACGTCTCTGCCTTCGGCTGTGCCTCCCAGGAAGGACCCCCAGGCCCACTGCTGAAGCTCAGACTCAGTCTGTCCCACGGGGCCACAGCCCAGGATACGGAAGGCCCATCACTGGTCACCCACGCCCCTCCGGGTGGGCGAAACATAAAACTGTCCTGCCCTCTTGTTGTAACTCTCCCTGGAAACCAGAACAAAGAGCAAGAACATCCTCCCTGGAGCCCCAGCACAAGCTTATCTTCTGTTCAGTGCGGAGGGCAATGCTGTTTCCAAGTGCAAGTTTGTTGTTAGTCAGGTGCCGTGAGGACAACAGTCAGGAGGCGGCTGCCACTGAAAAGATGTTCCCAAGAGGAGGGGAGGCACGTGCACATGGGGACAGCGTGCGGAACAGTCTGTGCTGTGGTTTCTCGGGAAGGAACGGCTGCAGCGGGACACGCAAGCCAGGTCGGTTTAGGACGGCCGGTGTGGATGATGCCAGCAGGCCCTGGGCTGCAGGGGCTATCCGGAGTTGTCCGGTGCCTGGCCCCGGAGTGGTTAGGGCAGGGGCCGCCGGCCCAGCAGAGTGCCAGCTCTATGGATAAGCTAGCCCTGGGGGGAGCTACCCTGCCCCAGCCACTGAGGCCCCAAGAAAACAGAAAACACGGTACCTGTAGGTGCCACGCACACTCCAGCCATGTTTAGTAAATGGCGGGCACGTTAACTAAGGAAACATGGCACGCACTGCCTCCTGCGTGGGGTGCATAGGTCATAGCTCACATGGGTGCAGACAGGTGCACAGGAGTTTACTCTGCAGGGGAGGAAAGGAGGGTGCTTCTAGGACAGAGGGGCTGGCAGCTAAGAGGACACTGTCAAGGTCATGTGGAACCAGAACTGGGGAGGGGAAGACGGCCTCTGCCCCTGGTCTGCACAGCTGTGGCCCCATCTGGGGACGCCCAGCTGGCCTCAGCCCCCTTGCCACCCTAGGAAGTGGCTGTAGAAGATACAGCAGTGCCCAGCGCTGCAGGAATGGAACTCCCTTCCCAGAGCCAAAGGGCCTGCTCCAGGCAGCTCTCTGGCCAGCTCTCCTCCCCCACGGAAGACAGACGCTCTCCCGCAGCTGCCTCCACGCTGCTCGTGGGAGGGGGTGGCCTTCTCCCTGCTGCACCTGGGCAGGCGCGCCTTAGACTGGCCCTGGGGAATCTGTGGTGGGCACGCCATCCCCCACACACGCTGGAAAACAATTACCCACACCAGGAGCAGTGGCTGCGGCCGAGCACTTCTGAAAAGGGGAGTTGGTTGGGGACTTTTCTCATGAAAAGGAACGGTTATAAGGCAGTGCATAGGTGAAAACAGCGGCAGAACTGGGTGTTGGAGCTCTTTCTTGTTCTCCCCGTCACACTGCTCCCGACGTCCTCCCTGTCCACCGGCTGGGCCTCGGTGCTGCCGAGTTTGAGTTACTTGAGGAGGAAAACACTGAGGGGGAGACCAGCCATTCGGTTGAGTTCAGCTAAGTCATGAATGCGAGTCTATCCTCTGCCAGGGCTGCAGACGCTGAACTGAACGACACGGGCCCTTCCTTCCGAAAGCCTGCCCTCTGGTGAGGGGGACAAACCACGACAGGACCCACGTGGTTACACAGAGCGCCAGTCGAGAGCTGCGGAGGGACTGAGCTCTGACCCCACACTCGAGAAAACGAGGCAGCCTGCCAGAGCTTCGTGGTGCCGGCAGCAGACACGAGCCTCCTGGGCCAGAGACAAAGGACTTCATGACGCACAGCACCGCAGACAGAGGGGATGAGGAGGAGCCAGCTGTACCCCCACCCCCCACAGTGAGTTTGTGCCACAGCCGAGGGACCGCAAGCTTAGGGAATCCAGGTCTTTTCAAAGGGCCACAAGCAAACCTGCCTGACCCTTTGCTCCACTGGGGGGCGCTATGTCTGTTATCCAAGGATAAGAGAGGTACCGATATCCTCAGAAAGAGTCCGGAGAAACAGTATTCTTCTCGTAAGATAGGCAGAGAGATGGAGGCCCACTGGGAATCGGTACCCAAAAGCACTATGACCTGCTGGAAACTGACCTCAGACGTGACCTCATCACGAGTCACAGCCGCTCCAGTCGGCTTCACCCTCTCCATCCCCCAGGTCTGGAAATGAACGCACGTCCCCACTTCAAGCTCAACACCACGAAACCAGACAGTGACAAAAGACACGGGATTCGGCTCTCACCCCAGTGCTGTGTCCTGTCCATGACCTGTACAGACAAGAGGCACCAAAGGCCAAAAAAGAAAACCCCACTCCTGGCACAGGCCCGCGGGCCGGCAGTGAGCGAGGACCCGGGTGAGGTCCCAGGAGCTGGAAGCGGGCACGACACCGGGCAGGGGGGGTGCCCGGCCACCCACCAGCGCCCTGGCGCTCTCAGGAAGATCCTGCTTTCACGCAGCACGGACCCTGTGGTGTTCTCTGTCCAGGTCTTCCACCCCGTCCTGAAAATGGGGCAGGTGGGTGGCTTTGGCTATTGGTCTTTTGAATTCTCGTGTCTTGCTGGACTCCGTTCTAAGGGCCAGCAACGAGAGACCACACTGAAAACGCCTTCCTCCTTGAGGAACTTGCCTGTCTCCTGTGATGGCAGACAATTGGCTGTCTACAAAATACGTGTTTTCCAGGGTCACAGGCGGGAGTTCTGCCAAAGTCAGGGTGGCATTTATCACTCGCCTTCCCGACACCACCTAGGAAGGAAACAGACCGGGTCAGGAAGGTCCCGACCGGGTAGTCCGGGGTTACGCCTATCCGCAGGTCGTGACAGAGGCCATAAAGCAAACCTGGAATTCACTGAATGAGCCAAACCCCACAGGCACCCATTAGGGACGCAAGATGACCACAGCATGGCTGTGATATTTACCTGAAAAATGCCTTGAGATGTGCAGACTGAAGAACTGCAAACACAGACAGACAGGGTGTGTAGCTCCTGTTCCTCTCTCCAGAAACACCTGGCGCCCACCTGGGGCCAGGCCGGCACTGTGGGCCCTGGACCCTGGGCATTTCCACTCACGGACTCAGCTTCAAAGGCCAAGCACCTAAAGGTGTTAACGTTGGGGTTACTTTTTGGAAATCCTTCGCATGGTTTTGACATTTAACAAAGAATAGTTAATAGCGTTGGTTATGATGCCTTCCTGAACCTGGAAATTCTTATCTATCTAATCTGGGGAACGATGGCTTATTTAACAAGTGTGCTGTTTTTATATTAACACGACCTATGCATATTGACCATGACCTATGACCATGTTAACATGTATTAACATGACCTATGCTACACACACCTAAGTTTTAAATTAACCTAACCTTATAAAAATTATTTAAACATTTAAACATTCTCTCCTCTAGCCCTTTCTCTAAGAAGAACACGATGATGTTTTGCCCTGAGGGCAAGTAGAGTGTGTGCCCAACTTTCAAAATCCAGGGTGGTCCTGTCATTGGGTGCCAGGATATTTGGGTGCAGGGACCCAGCGACTCACCCCCATCCCACCACCCCTCTCCACCAGACAAAAATAAAATTAAAGCTTCCATTGTTTTCAGTTACCAAGAATGTGGGAACTGAAGTGCTTGCCTGACCCTCGTCCTGAGCTCCACCTGGCACTCAGAAACCTAAATCCCACCCCAACTCCAAGGACCCCACTCACAAACTGGTTTCTACTAGCAGACAAGATGGGGTGCAGGTACGGCCTAAACTGTGCCCCCACAAATTCATTTGTTCAAGTCCTAACACCTCAGGGCCTCAGAATGTGACCTTCTTTGGAAATAAGATCACTGCAGATGTTATTCATTAAGACGGGGTTGGTCATTAGGGCGGGCCCCAATCCAACAGGACTGGCGTCCTGGTGAGAAGAGGAAACCCGGAGACACAGTGCGGACGCCACGTGCAGATACAGGCAGAGGCTGCTGTGACACTCCTACGAGTCAAGGAGCCAAAGACGGACTCCGAACCACCAGGAGGTGGGGCGAGCTCGGAGTGGAGTGTCCCTCCCAGCCTGGGATGGAGCCAACCTGCAGCCAGAGAGCAACGGGAAAGTAAGTCCCCCTTGTTTCTGGGGGTCCCACTGATTCATGCCGGCCTTTTCCAGATGCCGAGGGAGAAGGCGGAACCTGCTGGCTGCTTCTCCCAGGCCGGCCCCCCAACTCTGTGGTGTCTCAGACAAGGCCGGGGGCTCCCTCGGCCTGTATCTAAATGCCGGCACATGCTACATCGAACTGACAAACTACTGAATCAAACACGCTTTCTCCTTCTCACTCGACAAGCATACCTTCATAAAAACACAGAAGAAAACGTACGGCTATGGTCTTTGTGTGACTAAAGGTCAACAAAATGGAATAACTGGTATTTTAGGAATAAATGTCAGCAATACATAATAATATTATTAGTGTTCTGCTGGTGGGTCAGCATTTTCATCAGAGTAATAAAATTTAAATGTCCATGATTGATTAAATATTACAAATTTGTTCCACAACATGACACCTTCCTTACTTCCATTTGGAATGTCATTACAATCGAAACTGTCACGTAATTTGCATCACATCGACTGAGCCGACTGGCCAGTATCGGTTTTCAGTCATTCACATTTCAAAGAAAACCTTTCCTCTGTTCAGGCAGCAGTAAGTGGAATTATAACAAAAAAAAACTGCTTTAAAACTGTACTTAAGCTTGGAAACATTCCATGAATTGGACATATTGTGTTCAAATAGAAAATATCACACAATGTTTTAATTTCATCCTATAGATCACTATCACTTATATTCCTATGAACACCATTTCTTAAAACAATAGCTAAGTAACACGGAAATATCTAACAATGTGTGAAAAATCAGTATCATACTCTCCTGCATGCCATCAAACCTAGCTGTATAAAACTTCAGGAACAACTGCAATTGTTTAAGGAGCAAGTATTTCTCAGTTCCTACGAGTAACCATTGAGAACATCATACTAAGTCACTGCTTCGCAGGTTCCCCCAAAACTATAAACTGGAACACAAGAGAGGCAAGAAAATGGATGGCTGGGACTGTCGGGAAGTGGTCGCCTGTTTGGAACTGTCGGGAGGTGGTCACCTGTTTGGAACTGTCGGGAGGTGGTCACCTGTTTGGAACTGTCGGGAAGTGGTCACCTGTTTGGAACTGTCGGGAAGTGGTCACCTGTTTGGAACTGTCGGGAAGTGGTCACCTGTTTGGAACTGTTGGGAGGTGGTCACCTGTTTGGAACTGTCGGGAAGTGGTCACCTGTTTGGAACTGTTGGGAAGTGGTCGCCTGTTTGGAACTGTTGGGAGGTGGTCGCCTGTTTGGAACTGTCGGGAAGTGGTCACCTGTTTGGAACCACTGGGAAGTGGTCACCTGCCGTGCAAGAACACATGGTCACCGTGACAGCTGAGAGCAGGACAGACAAGTTCATGAATTTACTCCTCTCCAGTGGTCTCTCCCAAGCTGAGCCCAACTCCACCAACAACAGTAACAAGACCACATAGGGTGACAGTCAGCTGCAGCGCATCTGGGACACACTCACACTAGAAAATCTCTCGCTCACAGTCCATCTGAAGTTCAAAGTCAGCCGGCGCCCTGCATTTTCACTGGCCGATAGCAGGCCCACACTGCTCTGCGGCACTTGGACGCAGTTACCTCTGGCTCACACGAGACGACAGGAAGTGGGAAAGTGTGCCGCTGAGACCTGGACCATGTTAGTCACCAGAGCGGACCTCTAATGTCACGAGGTGCCCTGGCTTGTGCCCACTCGGGGTCCCCGAAAACAGAGGTGCACACCTGTTCTTGGTGGCAGGGCTGCGTCTGCCACCGCAGACAGCCATCGTCACGCACACAGGTCCGGCCAGCGCCCGGGAAGCCCACTCCACTCTCCTGTCATTTATCACGTCACTCACGAGTATCTCCTGGGCCTGCACCAGGGGTCCCTGAGCACAGCCCACCAGGCACCGAGGTGCGGGGCAGGAAGAGAAGGCACCGCAAAAATGAGTCAGAGGGGCTGCCTCACCGTTGCTGGCCATGTATGGGACACACGAGCACATCCCTGGTGGCGGCAGCAGGAGCCAAAGGTGGCGGCTCGGGGTCACCGCATGAAGAAGCAGCCTTAACTCACCTGACATGCAGGTGGGTTTCGCAGATAGAAGGAAACAAAGGAAGTTCAATGCCACATTGAAAACCTGCCAGGGGACAGTGTCGCAAAGCAAAGCTCACATAACTGAGAGGTAAAACTTGACAAATCCGAGCTGAAATTCTTATCCTTATTTTTTTTTTCTGTAATAATAGAAAACTTGCTCGTCTTTCCTTTGGAGACCTGGGTCATCATAAGGCACTCACACCGTCAAGGACAGGTCTGTCCTGTCCATGGGCTGGGGGCTCAGGCCGCCCTGTTTTTCCGGACACACCCCAAACGCCCCCAGGTGGGGGCCTGCCACGCTCGCTCCTGGATCGCCACCCCGCCGCCCACGCCGCAGATGGTGTGCGTACCTCTGGCTATTAGGCTGGAAATGCAAACTGCTTTCTGCGGTTCCCACACACTCTCCAGGAGAGCGTTTCCTGGAAGATGCCAGCTCTATTTCCCATACCACCTCCATCTCCCGTGATGATATCGATGTCCTTTTCATCTAATTACACTGGTATTTTTGTACCTATTTTTATTAAATGGCTCCATTACATAACCCATTACGTGACCGCTGCTCCACGTTACCGGCCCTAATGCGCGCCCACCCAGAGACTCCTCTCCTCCACGGCGAGGACGGCCTTCCTCGACGCCACGTCTGCCACGCGGTCTAAGATTGTCATGGAAGCCCTGACTTGATGAGTGATTTTGCTGACACTTAAACAAAAGGGACAGACGGCCAAAATTCTACGAGACTGGGTGTACCCCCACTTAGAAAAGCGCCTAGACCGGGTCACAGGGAAAAACTGGAGAGACCCGAAAAGCTGGGTGCAAACTGACAACATTCCAGAGGAGAAATCAGGGGGTCGAAAAATCTGGGTGAAAAGTGAGGGCCTGATGGGAAGAAGCAGAAGGAACCCCCCCTCGTGCCACCTGTCACTGGAAGACGCACCTCGTGGCCACTGCGGGCGGCACCAGTCAGCCCCCCACCCCACTGCCAAATCAGAGCAGCTCACGATGGAACAGAAAACTCCGCCGAGGCACCAAGAAGAGTCAACCGGGCCCCAGTGAGGGGTGGAAAGTACAGGCGTGGACGGTGCTCCGGAGACCGTGACTGGGAAGAGCACATCGGTCACCGCAGAGCCGTGCCCGGGAAGGGCCGTTAGCCCGGCAGGGTCACACTGCGTGGACGCCCTCCGGCTCCTCCCCCACGGTAGCTGCCCCATTTGAGCTCTAAACCACCAGGTCACCTGTGCTTCCTCCTGCCCGACACCTGACACCCGTGCAACCAGAGGGGATGGAACACAGGCAGGGACTCCACCTGGAAATGGGGACTCCCTCGGTGACCTGGCCGCAGGGAGACAGGCCGGGTTGTTCACGGAGGGCCGCGGCCCGTGAGGAGGTGCCCAGACCGTATCAACAGCATCTGTGTTGCTAATTTCATTAGCATGTGCATCATCACTGTGCATTAATTACTACAGTGAGGCCACCGAACACTGATATTCAAAGCTGAAGCACCTACTCCCCAGGTGCCTGTTGTGGCTGCTGAGTGATCACCACCCAACAGTTTGCTGCTGTGGACAGACCTGAAGCAACACCAGTGTCCCCGCCTCGCCAGGGCCAACAGCACAGACGTCATGGGAACTAACACAAAATGCCACCGATGCTCCCGGAGAAGGGGCTATGTAAGAGGACAGAGACCCACTACGACCCCGGCCAGCACGGGCCAGGGTGGGGGGCCATCCTGGCTCCAGCGGAAGGTGTTGGCTCTGACACGAGACAGGGTTCCGGCGGAGGAAGCCGACTGGAGCTTTTCTCCCACGACACATGCCGTCCGAGTAAAAGTTGGTGCTCAGCGACGTCTGGGAGACCCTGGGCCGCAGAGGAATGCAGGTCCCACCGTGGACCTTCACACAGCCTTTCCCATGCCACTATGTCCTGTGACCCCACGAGAGGGGCTGAGGGTTCGCAGAGTTTTCTGAAATTTCCTTGACCATCTAATCATTTTTCTCACCACATCGCTTCTAGAATGATCCATTACAGGAACAGTCTTTTGAAAAAAGCCGAATTACCAGAATATAACTGTAGCCCGAATGATGAACATTCTATAAAATAAACGCCAAAACACAAACCAGAAGACCTCTATTGATTTCAGAGAAATTCACTGTCACTTGAGGCTGCGTAATTTCCAGGTGACGCTCCAGTCCACACACGTGGTGAGAAGAACCACCTGCCACACCCAAGGCCTCAGCAGACGCTCGGCCCTTGTCATCCCCGGGACACTGCCGGGGTTCCTGAGCTCCAGGTCCCCTGGCGAGGGTCGGTGGGTCACCCCTGCTCCACACTGCTGTGCTTTCACCCCCCGTGAAAGGGTCAGAACGCCCCCCTCCCCAGGCGTCCACCCCAGCCAGACCAGGAACCGAGCAGACCCTCCGAGCAGCTCGGTCGGGTTTCACGGGCACAGCCACTCTAGGGACCTTCGGACGGTGCACGGCAGCAGTGGAATCGCAGGCAATCGTGGTTTGAGTACTCGGCCCACCTGCGCTTCCTCTGTTTTTAAACTCACCGAGATGCAGCGTACGTACTGTAAAGCTGGCGTGTTTGAAGTGCGACCGAGCCGTGGGTAACAGATTGGCGATGTGATCAGCGGCGCACGCCGGCTCAGCCTCCTCGTCAGTTCGGAGAGGGTGGCCCCATTTCCCACCACGCTGCCAGCCCCCCTCTCCCGCCACGTGCCCTGCTTGTCCGTATCTTTCCAACCCGCACACTCAGTTTCTGACTTCTGCAGCACCTCGCTGTTCTCACCTGCGGCTGATCCCTTTTAATCCCATCTCTCAACTCCAGAGAGCCTATCGGGGTCACGTTCTACAGACAGACCGACCTCTCCCTGACAGACAGATGCCTGTGTTCAACGTTCAATTTGCAAAATAAACAGCAACCTGACGGCACTGGCCCTGTGCCCCTCCCTCATGGAAGCTGCGTGGTGGAGCCCACGAGCTGCCTCAGGAGGGGCCGCCGAGCTTCCTGTCACATGCACAGTGTCCTCCCGCCTGCAAACGGCAGTCGCTGTTCCTCACCGCCCGCCACCCTCAGCCCTCCCTGCCACCCAGGCCGTCCCCCAGAGACACTTTCAGGAGGACCAGGACAGAGAGCCCCGCTCAGAACCTCCCTCGAGACGTCCCCTGGGCTCCACCCCAACAAGCTGGGAAGACAGAATCCATTCTTCAGTCCCAGGCAGCCGGGTCAGGAGTACGAGTGGGTGCAGAGCTGCTGTGAAGGCCTAGCCTCCCGGTGAGGACAGCAGGGCTTTCTGGAATGAAGGAGAGAGGCAGGGGAGGAAGCTGGAGCAGAGGAAGTCACGGTTGTCCCCGTGCCGCAAGCACCCTCGCTGTGGACGGGCCATGCCAGAAGCAGGCTGAGAAGGGGAGGGACCCCTCACCCCCTCCAGTAGACAGTAGACTGGGACGAACAAGACCTTGGCCCCCTGCCCTTAGGGCAGGCAGCTCCATCCCAGGGTATGGTTGTGAGACCAGTGAGACCACAGCCGGAGCACACCCAGAATGTTTTCCAGGGAAGCAGCTCCACCCATTTTTTAACTGCTGGGCAGTGGTTGCCACAGAACAAACTGGCAGACGTGTGCCTCTCCCAGGCGTTCCCCACTTGTTCCTTCTCTGCATGTCCGCCTGGGCCACACAAGGACCAGTTTTCTTCATGCTGCCTGGACGCACGGGGTTTAAAGAATTTCAGTGTTCTGATGTGCTTCATCACGAACCCTCAAACTTTAGATCTCGAGTAAACCTTCCCTTAACACTCAGATCAAACAGCTGGACACGCCCACGCGCAGTGAGCCGACATGGGCAGGAAGCAAAGGACGTCATGAGGGCCATCGAGGTAAATCCGTGCTGTGTGTCACTGCCTCACATCTCAGCGGACAGCGATAAGGTGAAGGGGGAACTTTATCCGGGAACCAAAGTCTCTAAGACACAGGACGTGGAGAGGTGCCTGCGTGCCACTGCCAGGGCCCGGTCCCTGGCTCCTCTCCCACAGAAATGCTTCGCAGTGGGGCCTGTGGGACCCCGGCACCCGTGGGTGGCTTCCTGACCACAACTGCTTCTCCGCAACCAGACAGCTGATCTGCAAACGGGCCTTTGCATCTGAGCTTGCGCACTAGACCATTGTTGTTGGGCGTGAGAGACCCATTTGTGAAAAATTCAAACCTGCTGAGAACTGATGCTTTTGTAAAATATAATAAAAATTAATGATAAACCCACAGCCAACACCATAGTCAATGGGCAAAAACTAAGTGTGTTTCTCTTAAGATCAGGAACAAGACAAGGGTGTCTGCTTTCACCACTTTCATTCAACATAGCACTGGAAGGCCTGGCCACAGCAATCAGACAAGAAGAAATAAAAGGTATCCAATTTGGAAAGAAAAAGTGTAACTGTCATTATTTGCAGGTGACATGATACTGAATACGGAGGACCCTAAAGACTCCACCAAAAAAAAAAATACTAGACCTGATAAGTGAGTTCAGTAAAGTAGCAGGATACAAAATAAATATCCAGAAATCAGTTGTACTTTTATACATCAATAATAGACTATCAGAAAGGGAAACTAAGAAAACAACCCCATTTACAATTGTAACAACACAAATAAGGTACCTCGGAATAAATTTATCCAAGGAGGTAAAAGACCTGTACTTGGAAATTTATAAGACACTGAAAAAAGAAATTGAGGAAAATACAAATAACTGGAAGTATGTACTCTGTTCATGGATAGGGAGGATTAACATTATTAAAATATGCATGCCACCCAAAGCAAACCATAGATTCAATGCAATTCCTATCAAGATACCAAGGGTGTACTTCACAGAACTAGAACAAGTATTCCAAAATTTACATGGAACCACAAAGACCCCAAATAGCCTCAGCAATCTTGACAAAGAAGAACAAAATTGAAGGAATCATGTTACCTGATATCAAGCTATACTATAAAGCCATAGTAATCAGAACAGCATGGTACTGGCATAAAACGCACACACACACAGGTCAGTGAAACAGAACACAGAGCTCAGAAATAAACCCACACCTTCATGGTCAATTACTATTTGACACAGGAGGCAAAAACATACAATAAGTGAAGACAGTCTATTAAAAATGGTGTTGGAAAAGTTGGACAGATACATGCAAAAAAAATGAAACTAGACCACGTCCTTATAACACACATAAGAATAAACTCAAATGGGTTAAATACTTAAATGGAAAACTCAAAATCATAAAAATCCTTGAAGAAAACATAGGCAGTAAAATCTGACATTCCTCATAGCAATATTTTATCTGCTATGTCTCCTTGGGCAAGGGAAACAAAACAAAAATAGACAAGTGGAACTATGGTACATCCAACTATAAAGATTAGCACAGCAAGGAAACCCATCAACAAAATGAAAAAACAACCCATCGAATAGAACATATTTGCCAATAAGGTTAATATCCAAAATTTATGAAGAACTTGCAAAACTCAACGCCAAAAAAAAACAGTCCAGTTAAAAAAATGGACAAAGGACCTGTATAGACACCTCTCCAAAGAGGACACACGGACGGCCAACAGACGTGTGAAAAGATGCTCAAGCCACTACTCAGCAGAGAGATGCAGATTAGAACCACAGCGAGGTACCACTTTACGTAAGTCAAGAAGCAGCAAGTGTCGGCGAGGGTGTGGGGGAAAGGTGAAGTCTCGTCCGTCATGGGTGGGAATGCAGACTGGCACAGCAACTGTGGAAAACAGTGAGGAGTTTCCTCAAAAATTAAAAATGGAACCGCCTTATGACCCAATGATGCACTTCTGAGAATACGGCCGAAGAAACCAGAAACACTGATTTGAGAGAACATGAGCACCCCTATGTTCACTGCAGTGTTATTTACAATCGCCCAGATATGGAAGCAGCCCAAGGGTCCATCAGCAGATGAGTGGATGAAACAGCGATGGCACATTTATACAAAGGAACACTACTAGGTCATAAAAAAGAAGGAAATCGTACTTTTTGCAACAGCATGGATGGACCTGGAGGGTATTATGCTGAGTGAAATAAGCCAGGCAGGGGAAGACAAATACCACAGGATCTCACTTACATGTTGACTCTAATGAATAGAATAAAGTGACAAATAGAAATAGACTCACAGATAGACACACAGGACAACGTCCAGGTGATGTGTTACAGAACTGTCCACCTGAAACCTATGTAATTCTATTAACCAATGTCACTCCAATAAATTCAATTAAAAAGTAATGATAAGAAAATGGATCATGTATCTGGACCTCACGGCACTGCCATATCACCGTAAAACTTCCCCAGTGCCCGACTCTCAACTCCTGTGCTGATCCTGGCATGGAGGGCCCCGCAGGGGGAGATGAGGGACCCACACAACCTGCAGGTCACGCCCTGACGGGGAGGGGCAGAGGGGAGGGGTGAGAGCTCCCTCGCTCTGCCACGCTCCCCTTCTTGGGGGCTCACCTGTGCCTGGGCCGTGAACCACCTGGGACCCACCGTGAACCGCCGGCACATCGCTACACATACCATGTCCAATCACACAAAGGAGAATTGAAAATATACCCCAGGCCCACTGCACTCTGTGTCTAAACATTCGGGTGACACGCTTTCAACATTCAGATTGGCTTGGTCCCTTAGTGAAAACAGAGTCAGAAATTCACTGCCTTTCTCTCCACGTGGGCCCAGTCCCCTGTCTGTCCTGAGCTCTGCCAGCTGCTGACGAAGACCCGCGTGAAAGGTAAGAAACCATCCCTAACCACGTGTCCTTAAGAAAGGTGTCTCGTAATGACAGCATATAAAGCAACGTGTGGTTTTCTTCAGGGCTTCGGAAGGAGCCTGATTATCTCTTCATATTAAATGTTAAAGCAAGGTTACAGAAAACAGCCCGCTTCCAAATGTCCCAGTCACCTGCACGCGGACCACAGAGAGGGTTCAAACAGGCGTTCGATCGGGATGGAGAAGTGATAAGGTCAGTGTAAGAGCATCTCACCTGCATTCCAGGACAGTGAGTTATTACAAGAGACTGTCTTTTAAAGAGCCTTTATGAAGTTGATAATTTAATAACTTTGTTAATTTAGAACCAATTGCTTTCGCTCGTGTGTGGGTGTGTGTGATGATACCTAACGTATCTCACGCCTGGAGCGCTCCCGGCAGCTGGGAGTCCCGGAGGAGCTACGGAAACGCGGCCTGTGAGCAGCGCGGCCCAGGGATTGCTTGTGACCCGTCCGTGCGGAGACGATGCAGAGAGAGACTCACAGCGGAGCACTGGGAGACCTTCAGAGCAGCAGCACGTGACCGGACGCCCCAACTGCGCGGTCCTCCTTCTAGTAATTCATTTGTATGATAAATTACAAAACGTCAGTGCTGAACAGATTTGAAATTGCTTCAAAATGGCCCTTCGCCCTAGATAGCAATTGGCCGAGTCACCAATTTGCAGACACCAGGGTGCCTTTCAGGTGTAGCCCTCGGGGGCCCCTCTGCCTCAGCCCTCGCAGCCGGCCCGGCACCGCAGCGAGGACGGGGCATTAGCGTGAGTGGGCAGGGCGCCTGCCACACACCGAACAGAAGCTCATGGAGAGCAGGAGGGCACGTTTCCAAGGCACAGATTTATAATAACAAGAATCATGGAGTAAGAGTAACAAGAAATAAGATTAAAATGAGGCTATTTTATAAGCTAAAACCATTTGCATTTGTGTGTGTGGGTCTCCATCACAGAAACAATAATCCACGTCTCCCCCGCTTTGTCCACAATCCTCCAACCAGGGCTGAGAACTCACTCCAGGCCTCAGTAGCTACACCTCTGCAGAGTTCCTTGTTAATGCCAAAAGCATTTGGACTTACTTCTTTAGAAAAAAAAAAGAGGGAGAGAGAGGAGTGAAAGTATACACTTCTTTCAAGCAGAAAGCTTTATTTTGCCCCTGGAGAAAGGCACCTGATTACATGTCGGAACGAATTGTTATTATTAGTTTATTGAGCAATAAACCGAAGTGTGATTGTGTTGCCAGTGACTCGGAGACACGGTTAAGCCTGGAATCACATGGTTGAGTGACTGGCTGACCCAGAACCTGGGCGATTCAAATGGTCCAGAAGACAAATGAGTCAGGAGCAAGAATGTCTCACCCAGTGCAAACCCAATTAGCGTCACCGCCGTCCTGCGAAATTTATCGGTCGCCTGGCTTCTGAAAACGGTGGAACCGGCCCCTTTCCTGTGCCTGCAGGGTACACTCATTAGCGGGGAAGCAGAGTCTTGTTAACCGTGGCGTTCAGCCATGGAAACGAGGGGTCAGTGCCTGTGCTCCCCGAGACTGCTCCAGAGCGGGGTCTCGAAGGAGGGACGGCGGGGAGAGAGAGGGCTGACCTTCCGTCACAAAGCCAGTTAGCTGTCCCGCACTGTGGCTTCCTGAACTGCGTCTTCTTGGAGTCCCTATACGAGATGGAAACAATATTTCCCGCTGCCATTCACTTCATAAAAGAATGAATACAGAGAGAGAGGGCGGAGGACGGAGAGCGAGCAATTGTCGCCCACAAGTTCAGAGGATCCCCACTTCTCGGTTTTCATTTTTTAAATAAGGGTGATTCACGTGTGCTGATTCAGCTTCCACCCCATTCACACCCAGTGCTCGTACGCCCACAATCGGCAAATCTATGGAACAAAGAAGAACGCACTGGCCCCTAAGTCATCAGTCCCCCCCACCCAGCCCTTCTGGCTTTTGTCCTGCTTGCCCACGCCCACTGGACGAGCGCTGCTGGACCCATGTCCCCTCCACACTCTCCAGGGGCCCCTCAGTGTGCTGCTTGGCAAGGGGAGGGCCCCACTTCTCAGCTGACTCCTGCCGCAGAGCTCACCCACACGCCTCCGGCCCGAAGCGGAGGTGATGACACGGACAGGCCCAGTCACACAGAGCGTCTGTGAGAACAGAAGTGTAGCCTGGGAGGCTGGTTTGGCGGAGTCAGACCAAAAACAAAACAATGCCAAACCGCCAAAAAGCAAGGACAATCCAGGAGACCATTCTCCCAGCCATGTCTGATTCTGCATTCAGACACTTTAGGACTCATGTAAGGATGTGACAATGCCCTATCAATAATCTACTGAAATCAATCTGAAACGCAGCAAAATATTGAGGCACAATCTTGTCAGCATCAGAAAAGCATCTCAAATACTTTTCCTCGGGTAACGGAAGTGTCGTCTGCGGGCTGAGCTGCGGATGCTGGATGAGTGCGCTGTGGTTGGGGCAACACAGAAATCACCTGCGCGTGGAGGCTTACGTACGGCCCACCTGCCTCGCACAGGGTGGCGCTCCTGTGCGCACTTTCCATCCCGTTTGTGACAGCCGTCACAGCAGGAGGAAAAGCTGCTGGGGCAACGACCAGAGCCGCAGAGGGAATAGTGAGAGGGAGAGAGATGGCCCGGGGAAGCGCTCTGAGCGAGGGCGTCTGGGCCGCCTCGGCTCCCGGGGTCCTTCAATGTCTGCATTTTCACTTAGCCCACGGGAGAAATCTAAACCCGCAGATGACCGCGGACCGTGGATCTTTAGGCATAACGAAGACTGACATGCGATTAGTATGCTGGAAAAGGTACACGTTTTCCAGCCACCCCTAGCGAGCCGTGACATGGGGCTTCCGCCACGCACAGCGGGAACCATGAAGGGCGGGGAAGGCAGGACTGGGCCGGAGACGTCGGCAGAACCGGGAAGCAGGGAGGGGAGGGGGAGGGGTCGAGGGGACGAGAGCGCACAAGGGGGCCTCCCGGAAGAAGTTCCGGGGCAGAACCGAGGACCTGGGGGTCTCTGTGCACGTTAACCTGCCCACGGCCCTCCGCATAGTCTCCCGGACCCCGGACCCCGGGGCCTCTGCTCGTTCCGCGGCCTTTGCTCTCCGCTGATATAAGGTTACCGACTGGACGGAGGGTTTCAGAGCTGACTTTTCCACACCATTTGCTCACTCTTGCTCTGGGCTCCCTAATCCATAACTGCTGTCAACTGAGATGAAAGGGGCTGCCTCGTCACTCACCAGAGTACGGGGTCTCCGGGCATGGATCCCAGCAGGAAGGAGGTGGCTTTTCCGGTGACGGCGTCCCTCCTGCAGGCAGGACTCCAGGCCAGCGACGCCACCCAGAGGGACCTTGCAGACCTCACCTGGGTGCGCAGGCAGGGGTCTGCAGGGCAGAGGGCTTCACGCCCATCGGACACCTCACGGGCTGGCCGTGCCCTGCCCCTCCGGGCAGGAAGAAAACGGTGCTGTGTGTCTTCTCTTCCTCTTGCTCACCAGAATGCACTCAGACCCTAGAAGAGAGACTGGAGGTCAGCACCCCTGTGACCCATGGCCACCCTCCGCGGTGCTGGTGGAGCTGAGTCCTGCAGCCGTGTGGAGGGCAAAGCGCAGTTCAGCCCTGCAGGGGGCGCTGCCGTCAGGCTCTCCAGCCACTGAGGGCAGGGGTGCAGGGGCCGGGGGTCCCTGGGGGAGAGGAAACAAGGACAGAGGGGCTGTCTCCAAAAGCTACAGGCACTAAAGGGGTCAGAGCCTCGGCTGAATAAAGTGAACCTTCTCACCCACCATTCGTTTCCGCTTGAATCAGCCTTGGCAAGGGTCCCCAGGACCCGAGGGAGCCTCGCTGGGGCCGCTCTGCAAATTCATGAGGCAGAGAAGACCGGGCCGCTGGCCACGGGCGTGATTGTTACAGGAAGAGGGGAGCGCCGCCCCTACTTAGCATCCCAGTGGTTCGAGGGCACACTGCTGAGGAACCAGGAGGGAGAAACGAATGGGGTGGGGGGAACTTTCTAATCTTAATAAAACCCACCGGCCTCTTCCAGGAAGGGCAGGACTGAGCGATTACACGTCTGACCCTCCAATGTCATCCGTGCGAATGAGAGAGATCTCAGAGAAAATATTTAGAAAAAGGGAGTCCGTGTTATGCCTCACCAGTGTCACCCCTTAATATATTCTCTCATTAGCAATAAGCCAATTTTAGATAAGCAATGTTTTCTCAGCAGGCCACTGCAAGTTAATCAGATACCCTTGGCCCTCCTTAAGAGTTCCCGGGCTCGAGGCACGTACTGAAAGTGACCGTGTGGCTTTCCCTGCGTCCAGCGCAACACCTCAGTGAGGTGTGCGCCCTGGGGTACAGCGCGACCTCCTTCCACGGTTCCGTCTTCTCTCTCTGTCCAGTAGCAGAGGAAGACATTGGAAAAGCGGTCATGCAGGCTCTCCCTTTGACTCCATTGTACGCCAAGGGACGTGCTCCCACCCGGGGCACCTGGAACGAGGGCGCTCAACATCGCCTTATAAACTGCAGATACGTGCACCAGCGCTGAAGCTGCTGCCGCCCAGCTGGAGGAGCTAACTGTACACATTCCTTTACCGTTCCAAAGAGAACACGCCCAGGGCTGATCTGCCCAGCAACCGTCCTTGAGAGGTCTTGATCTTTGATTCACTTCTTGCCTTTACGACTTTCGCACTGACCTTTTTCTGAATGGACACGGAACTGAGCGAGCACGGTGGGTTTTTCACTCATCCGTCCGTTCTAAACCTTCCACGGACTGTGCAATGCTTGTGAGGCATCCTAAACAGCGTGGCCGCTAACAAGGCAGACCCTGCCAGCGGCCAGCGGGTGTGGGGTGAGCCAAGGGCAGCTCCGCTCCTCCCAGAGTTTCATCTTCAGCTGCACCCCAGCAGGGGGTGCCTGGATGTGGTGCGGGACGAGCGGCCAGACCCCTTGGGACCTCAAGGTCAGGCTGGGCTGGGCATGGGCAGCCAGGAAAGAGACCGCGGCTGTAATACACGCCGCTGCGGAGTTCCTGGCCTGGATGGTTGGGTTCACGCCTCCCCCAGTTTTATGGAGCCTTTTTTTTTCCTTCTGGCATTATTTTTGCTTTCTTACTATCCAAGCACATTCAGCTTTCTCCCCGCGATGGAAGCATCACGCCGCGAGGTCTGCTAACAAGTCCTGTGTGCGAACGCTCATGCGGTGTCATTCACTGAGGGGAAAAGTCTCTGCGCCCCCTGCCTTGCGGCATCTGGTGCTGCCTTCTCACCTGCACATCCAGCAAGGACACGGGAGGTCTCCAAGGCCCTGGAACTGGGTCGTGAGGCCGTTTGTTTACTCAAGATATTTATTCTGTTTTTGGTTTATTTGACTAAATACCCAATAAACCATTGGGTAAGTTCTTTAGTGTTAGTTTCGTGTTTAAACCAAAAGTTAAAAAAAACATTGTCATCACAAATGGGACAGTTACATGCATCCCCGAGGCGGGTGGTACAGAAAAAGTGTGGCCGTCCGAGGAACTCCTTGCATGAGTCCCTTAACTGTCCGTGGCTCGTGCCAGCGTTCCTCTCCGTCTCTCGGCGAGGGTCCCGGTCCCAACCCGACCATCCTCAGTTTCCACCTCCGTGGCCTCGTGTTGACTTCAATGAACGAGCACGGGCATGTCTTCCAGTCCCCGAGCCTCTCCTCGACCAAACCCAGAAAGGGAGGCAGAGAGAGGAGGAAAAAGTCCCTCTGCCGCCTCCCGACACTGTAACGTACAGAGCTCGTCACCTGCCAAGGACAGAAAAGGCAGGTTGGCCGAGACGACCAAGAGGCAGCAGGAGGCCCCCGACATCTCACGGAGTGACCCCTGACGTGTGGCCCTCGGCGGTCCCCAGGCCACGTGGGAGTGCCCCAGCATCCTCTGAACCAGGTTTCACGTGGGCCAGGTTTGGGGCGACAAGCCCCGATATTTTGTCTGTAGATGCCTTTTCGAGGCTCACCTACTCTAACGGCATCACGTGATTTACAATAAAACCTTAATGAAATGCTCAGAACTGTTTAAAAAGCTGCAGCATGTTTTTAAGGAAATTGGTTGTCGGTGTTTACTCTTTGAATTAAGTGTTAAAGGAAAACAGAATAATAATATATAAAACCCGGGTTTCCTGTAACAACAATAATTATGATAACTAACATCTGTATATGGCTTTACAGTTTGCAAAGTGCTTCTTCATACATTACCTCATTTAGCAGAGTGGAAGCGTTTAATGATCTCAGTCCTCAAATGCATTTCATTAATAGTATGTATATATGTTCTATTAACAAGCGCACTTAGAGGAAACTCTCTTCGTGAGGGCTCTGCACTCAGCCTGAACACAAGGCTGATAGGGAGATGCCGAAACTCAGTATCAGCCCCGTAAATCAAATAAACATCGAGTAAAATCTGTCAAACACTTCGTAATATCATGTGCCCCGTCATCAAACTCAAGGAGAATCCTGCTGTGTCCCCTCCGAATGATAAAGGGTTCCAAGGTGTGAAAGCATGCTGTTAGAAGTTTCATTAAAGCCTTATTTACTAGTTCAGAACGAATTTGCATTGATCTTTTAAACTATCGCTAACCACAAATGCATTAAACCTAAACAGCCTTCATTTACTGAGGAATAAATGTGTCAGCAGAACCGCGACTTTTGTCCGACGTTGTTCCGGCGTTTAATTCACAAAGGCTCAGTGTTAAGCTTTTTATTGCTTGTTGTGCTAAAGCATGTTCGTTTAATTGCAAATATATTTCCTTCCTGCATCATTATCAAAATTGTTATCTTAAGGAAATATTGTTTTCAAATAATCTGCGGGAAAACCAGAGCAGTACATGGGCTTATTCAGAATAATTGTTTCCTGCTACGGATGAGTTAGCGATTAGGTGGCGACATTGCTTAAACGGCTTGAAAAGGGGGTGAGGAGGAAAGGAACGGGGCACGCTGATCCAAGTTACAAGAAGCTTCAGGAGTTTCTGCGGAGCCAACAGCACGTACTCATGGCTGATCCGATCAATACCTCACTGTTTACATTTTGAAAGAACTTTGTTAATGGTTCCAGGGCCTAATCTAATAAATAAATAATTGCGATGTATTTTGTAATTTTGCAAGAGATAAATTGGGTCAAAACAAACTTAGTCTTTCCATCTTTGAAACAGAGACAGTGTCCTCCTGGCTTTGACCTTGACCTTCACCTTGACCTTTTCCCCGTAGTCATGTGGGGGAAAGGACTCACACCCAGGTTTTAGACTGAAGGAGGCAGCCAACACTATTATGGACATACCCACAGTAAAACCAGAAAAACGGGGGCCTGGTGGCAAAATAGAAAAATGAAAAGCAGAGTGTGAGTCCAGACGCTCCGGACTGAGAAGCAGCAGGTCTCCGCCTGCTCTCAGTAGCTCCACGCGGCACGCACGGCGCTTCCGTCTCAGGGAGCGGAGATGTGTTGACAGCACCCCAGCTCTTCACTAGTTAAACCCCACCACGCAGGTTGGGTCATACTGTCCGTTAAAAGCATCATACTGTCCGTTAAAAGGAACTTATTAAAAAATCATGTTGACTGTATGATAAATCTTTCAGTTCAAAAGTATTCAAATTCAAGGAAAGAGTGATTGCTTACTGAGGAAATAATAATGGAAAATACTTTTGGAGTGTTCATTACTTCTGAGATCAGCTATATTTATAAAAATGGACAATGGTACAATTTCTAGAAATTAGGGCTAAGCTTCCAATGGGAAGCAACCAAAATAACTCAAATTTCCAGTTAAGAAAAAAAAATGCCAGTAACTGTTAGATTATTGCTCCTTTTCAAAAGGAGCAGGAAGTCCCCCCCCCACACCTGTGTTTTGTCCCCATTTATTTCAGAGGGGAAATAACCAGACCACGAAGTACAAAGTGGGACCAGAAACGGCCAACGAGCCACGAGCCGTACCCTGCACAACAGAGAATGGGGAGGGACCGTGACGACACTGGGCGACAGAAGCCTAAGGCAGGTAAACACTCAAGCCCACCTCCACTCAGCCTGTCCTCTGCCCCTCTGCCCTCCGTGGGGTCGGGGCAGTGGCAAGTGCAGCCCCTCCGAGGGTTCAGGTGGACCCACCCCGCCCTTCATTAGCCCTCCGGCAGTCCGACTGCCAGCAGCCTGGAGGGAACGGACGTGTCGGGGCGTTTTGGGGGTTCTTCCCGCGGCTCCACCACCATGAAGCTATTAAGTGTGCAGACAGAAAGTGGGGAGTGCAAGGAAGATTTCCTTCTTCGGCGGTCAGCTGCGCCTGGGAAACCTGGTCTGCAAAGAGCGAAGGTGTTACCTGAGGCGACACGGGCCCCCGCCTGAGCCTGTGCCCGCAGGAACCTCTCAGCATGGTCTCTTCTCCCGCAGCCTTTCCTCCGCTGTCACCTCCCTCCTCTCCGAGGTCCCACGTGGCTACACACACGGCAACGCTCCAGCACTTGTGTGCCCTTCCGCCGCCTCCAGATCTCTCTCTGCTCGCCCACCTCCACACGCCTCCGCCTCCTGCTGCTTGACCAGACTCGACCTGTGGTTTTCTCCAGTTCCCACCATCCATTTAGGCACTCCAAAGTGTTGGGTTATTGTCTTAAATGCCTGCTTGGAATCAAGACCAAACTCCTCTCTGAGGTCAAAGCTCAGCTTTCTCCTTGCCCACAGTGACCCGCGATTGGGCGATCTTCTGGCCTCCATAAAAGCACCCGGCATGCACTAAAGTGGATGCACGGTGATAGCCCCGTGCTGCTCCGTGCCGGAGCCATGGCAACACGGAGCCAGGATCCACCTGCTCCTCTTCTGTGCTCACCCCGGTCTCCCGTGATGCCAGGTGCGTGCACTCCTTCAGTCCTCCCTCTCTGAGAATCAGACAAACACTATCACTACCACCAGCTTCCTAATCTCCCCGTAAGCAGATGAATGCCCAACGAAACCTTCGGGCCTTCTGGAGATGACAGCTGAGGGGAAACACCTGAGGACGGTCACGGACTCGATCAGAAAACCAGAAACGCCGCCCACAGTCTTTGCACGCACGCCAGCGTGGAGGTTTGCCTCCAAGGTCCTGCCTCGGTGCCGGCACACACCCCCCGCAGACTGGCAGCCGGCCGTGGAAGTCAGGCCGGGGAGTGAGTGGTGTTCAGCCCACACACACTCGGTGGTGTTTTAAGTTGATTTGATGGTCGACACACACAACGCCAGCGCCTGCCCACAGGGGCCACACGCTCGCGCTGACCGAGCAGTCCCTGTACTCGTCCTGCACAACACACATGACCAGGTCTCCAGGAGCCCGGCCCACCTTCCTGAATACATAACCTATGTGACCCCCAAGGGGACTGAGCGGTCCACCCGTCATCGATAAACTCTTTAAAAATCAATAAAGTGTTGATGAATAAAAAAATCGATAAAGTTTTACTCTCAGTGTTTTCGTTTTCCTGCATGCTTTCGTGTGTGCCCCCTTTGCGTCCTCACTCCGACCACATCCCGCCCGCTGACCGTGCCCATGTCCGTTTCCTGACGGTGAGGCCAGCCAGTCCCTTCGCGGACCTGGCGTCTGAAAGACGCCATCAAGGGTACTGAAAGCTAACCTGACTCTCACTTTGGAAGTCAAGGGCCAAGGCCCCTGGACCGACCAACCGCTGATGCGTAAACAGAGCCTCATCCTGAAGGCTGGGGGCTGAGCTTCAACACAAGGAACCACCAGCAGCGACGCCTTCAAATACGTGCCAGTCTCCAGCACACGGACGCGCCGTGCATCTCGGCCAGCGTGCTGATGGGTGGGAGTGCGATTTTTATGAGTTCGGCTGCTTCAGCTCATGGGATTTTTAATCACATCTGGAACACAGACACACAGTTCCAGGCAGAACCCTATCCAGCCTGTAGTACCTCTTCAGATATTAGCACTAACGATTTCAAGAACGCACAAGCAGCGGGGTGAAACGGTCCCCTGGAAGGAAACAAAAATTAGTAAGCCCGAGATGATACCCTAAAGCAACTGCATTCTGGTTGCTTCTAGAAGGA
The DNA here is from genome assembly GCA_004024845.1 of Tonatia bakeri. Taxonomy (NCBI): domain Eukaryota; kingdom Metazoa; phylum Chordata; class Mammalia; order Chiroptera; family Phyllostomidae; genus Tonatia; species Tonatia bakeri. The sequence goes on along the minus strand of PVIA01013086.1, from coordinate 8,546 downwards.
ATAAGCGTATCAGCCATATTTACACAGTCAATCACTCCAACTCCAAGTTGCTGTCCTGCTTTTCCTTTCAGTGTTATTTCCATGTGATGTTTCTTGGTCCCACGCAGGAGTCATTGGGAAGGCATGCTCTTTGCTAAAACAAGGTCAATAATATTGTCATTTTCAGCTGTGAAATCACTCTCACAGGCCCAAGTTGAAATGAAATCAATTATGAGAACGCACAGCCCTGTTTTCTCTCTAATGAATGGATTTAGCGTTGTTTTCCATGTTCCCACCACTTACAAAGGGAGACACGGGGCGAGCGTGGGGCCGAGAAAGCTCAGCTCGCCCGTGCTAATGGTGGGGATACTTAAGGATCCTCCGCGTGCAGCTAATACAGACCAGAGTGGTTTATTACCACTGTTGGGTGATTTATGACTCACATTACGACTTTATTTTGAAATGGCTGCATGAAATATTAATGTGTGGTGAAAGAGCACGCAACCCGGAGCAGGGACGGAGTTTTCTCAGAGGTGGGGCTGCCCGGCGACATGCTCCTCGCGACGCCCTGGACCCGAGTCTCGGTCCCCTGCCTGCTCCCTGGTTGTCATCGGCCCCTCGCATTCAAACTTTTCAAGGCCAGGGGGGCCTACTTTTGTTCCTAGGTTGTAGGTTGTGCACTGTTAATTTTTAAAGGGATGGAGTAGTTTATAACAAATGTGAATAATTTATAGCAAATGTTCCCCGCATTGATTAGTGTTCTTTTGAAATAGAATGTCTTCTTGATACACACGGTTCCTTTAATGCCTTGTGAAAAGTCAGAAGACCTGTTACTGAACTTCTTAATGGACAAATCAACTTTAATTTTAGTCATATGTAATGTGAAAGATAAGTACCTATGTTTCCCCCCCTTGCTTGGAATTTGTCAGGCATTAACACTGAGCATTAGATCAGAAGCAATCGAAAGTGGAGTTAACAATAGGACCCAACCGGTCTTCCTCGATGTACGTTTGACCAGATTTCTCCAGACTCGTGAGTTCACGGTCCTGCAGCTGCCACCAGGCTACGTTCTGGGCCGTCCATGCCCCACTTTGCGGAGACCCAACCCGGGGCCTTAAGTGACAGATTCCACACGACCTCACTGCACAGTGAATTGATGTATACAGACTTCCTTACTTCATTTTAACCTGATCAGCCCTATCTGATGCTTATCATGCCCTTTTCAATCATCATAAGAGGTCATGTAGTTGTGTTTCTATTGTATCAAACTCACCAACTATGACGTTTCCCTGTTACATATTTTGGTCAATTGGTATAAACGAAGAAAAATAATATAAAATAATAATATTTTAACACTGTGCTTTCTGTGTGTGTAACATGCTGTCCGAGAGCTTCCCATAAATTAACTCACTTTATTCCCCCAACCACCTGTGAACCAAGTGCTACTCTGATGCGTACTATGCAAAGGGGAAACTGAGGCACAGCATCAGTAACCTGCCCTGGAGGCACCACCAGAGGCTGGTGGAGATCAGGAACTTAGTTTGGCGTCAGAACACACGCTCTTATCACGGCACCATCGCTCCTGACCTCAGCTCACAGACATTTAGCTTGAAGGATCTCTGTGTAAGGACAGAAAATAAACTGACCCAATCATCAGGGCACTGAGTATAAAACCTAATTTTCTGAAGGATCACTATTAAGAATTCAGTTCAAATGATGAGGAATGAGAGGGGGAAAGGACTGATTTTGCTTTTGAGATTCCTTAACATGACCTTGAATATCTGTGCCACCCCAAGGGCCAGAGGGCCAACTCTGACATGCCCCAGGGGCAGGAAAATGCGTAACAAAGGCACTTGGCCAGGGAGAACTTGGCAGTGCTCCCAGCCGAACCGTCATTCCTGGCCCATCCGGGGGTGATCACTGAACCTCTTGGGGCCAGGATTCCCATTTCCAAACTGAGGTAGCAACACCCACTCATAGAAAACGTATAACGATTAGAGGTAATGTGGAGTGTCTGACCCTCAGTATGATATGTAACATTTGTTATTACTGCCTTTGTTCTATCAGTTGTTATTATTTCCGCAAGCCTCTCCTTACCAGGAGTCACGGCATGAATGTAGGGAACTCAGCCCTTTCATAAGGTCAGCCCTGAAGACCTTTGGCTAGTTCCCCTTCCCTCGTGGTGATACTCAAACTCTCGCTGGGACTCACTGAGTTAAAGTCATGTGCGCTCTTAACCTACAACAGCCATCCAGCAAACCAAGCAAGAGGCGATAAGCATGCCACGTGCCACAGAGGGAGCCTGTGGTGTTCGACGCAGACACCTCACCTCCGGGGACGATCCCTTCAGGGAAGTCACCTCGCTCTCACCTGTGTGGTTCCACCCATGAGCAGTGACCGCTGGTGTTCCTTGTCCAGTAAGGACCACCAGCCGGTATTCCTTTCCTAGCGAGGTAAAGGCTCGCGAGAATAAATGGAACAACAAGCAAAGAGGAAAGATGGGGGAAAGGAGACGGATGGAAGCTGAGAGGGAGAAGAAAATGAAGAAAGGAGAGCGGGGAGGCGGGAAGTGTGTTGCAGGGAGAAAAGGCAGATCGATGGACATTTCTGCAGGGAGCACTCCTGGTGGGAGCAGGAGGCCAACAGAGCCAGGGCCACTTCCGGTGTGGGCACGCAGCGGGGGGAAGTAGCGTGAGAACAGAAGGTTCTGCGGCAAACACTGCACCCCCCCCCCAGGTTGAAGGGGCAATTCCACGAAAGCAAACCATTGCTACCGCCTTCATAAAAAGAACAGCACGTTACACGCCAAAGGCTGCGCTGGTCTGTAACTTGGCTGCTGTGTGAGGAGGGTGCGAGGTTTAAATGGTTTTCCTGAGCTCTGGAAATACAGCCCTTTATCCGCCTGAAGGCACCATTCTCGAGTGAGTGCTTTACAAAGTTGCCTGCATCTCCAAGACCATCATCTCTAAAAGCATGATGGGAGAAGCGTCCCGAGTAGAGCAATCATCAAAAGGCCGCCTAATTTTTTCTTTATATCTACCATCCATTATTTTTTTGACCCTCCTGCTCACAAGGATCATGGCCACTGCTCAACGTCTGCTATCCCCTTTCTCTCATCTTTCTCTCCCAGTTTTAGTTCCCCGGGGGGCAGCTCAGAGCCCAGGCTGCCTGTGCCAGGGACCTGACTGGGAGTGGGTGCGTGCCAGAGACGCGGCGTCCGTGCAGCTAGTCCAGAATGCTGCAGGACGGAGATTTTTAAAGCTGAAAAGGGCTATTTGGTACGGACGGCCACACCCGTGGGGAGGAAAGCGCCTCTCCAACACAACCTCCGGCGCATTGTCACGACCACGGACCCCTAGCGACGTGTCAGCTCCAGGGTGCAGTGTCGTCGGCAGCAGACCGTCCAGTAAAGCCGGTGCCCACGAGTCAGCCCCGCCCAGTAAGAGGGGGGAGCTTGCAAAGGTTTACACTGCACCTGAGACTCTTCAGGGCATTTTTGAGTCTCATTTCCAGTTACCAAAAACCAAAGTTGACTTTTGTGTACTTGCAATATCAGGCATTCCAGACTCAGAAAGGAGTTATAAGTTTCAATTTCAACAAAAATGTTCTCGCCTAAGTAGGAAGCTGGGGGGAGAATTTACAGCATAACTCTCCCGAAAAGAAACAAGATCTATGACAAAGACAAACACGACACTTTCTCAAGCGCACGTGCGAATGAGGACACGTTTTTCTCACCTTCTCACTTCCTCGTACACTCCCTGAGAGGGGACCTCACGCCCCTCGAAACCTGCCTTTGACAGGAAACTCCCGAAGACTCTTTCATCATTCTGTGTACAAACACTAGATCCCCACTCATTTGTGTTTTTTAAAATGTACTCATATGTTTGTTATTCACTGTATTTATTTATGTGAATAAACCCACTCCCTGGTTTGCTGACAAATATTCTGGGGAGGCTCGCTGTGCACCAGGCACCGCCATGAGCAGGCGGTGGTTCTTGGTCTCACGGAGTTTGCTGACGAGTGCTGGAGGGAGAACAGTTTTACAATTATTTGCAATGTATGTAAGTTGTGTGCACTCTTGCATATGTGATATTTTTCATATTTTAAATAAAGAAAATTATGAAAGCCTCCAAGGCTGCAAGGAAGTAAGGAGATTTGCAAAGAGAAGGGGAAGAGTGACGAGCCGTGAGAACAGGTCAGGGACCTCGGAGCCACGCGGAACTGCGCCCCCCCCTCCCCTGAGCGAACAGGCCGAGGGCGACGGGCTGGAGGTGCACCTGCTTCTCCCAGGTGGTGCGGACCCGGGTCGGCAACAGTCTGTTCAAAACAGAAGCATTCACGTTCTGTCCGTCCCGGGAAGCGGTTTTGCCGGTGGGAATCTTGGAGCCAGCTGAGGGGCAGTGGCAAACCCTTGGGGAGACCAACTTGGAGAGGCAGAGTTTCCACAGAAATGTCTTTTTATAAGTAACCAGGTCCTCTCCCCAAAGGGAACTCCACGTCTCAGTCTGCCTCCTGCCGAAACCACTAAAAACGCCACGGAGTCGTGAGCACGTGAAACAGATTTAGAGCTGGCTTTCAGAGACTGTCCCAGTAGAGAGGTAACTACAAAAAAAAAAAAAAAGAGAAAGAAAGAAAAGCACATCATAGAAAAGGCAAAAATATCTACAATTCACGTTTTCAAAAATATGGGAATCTTACGTAAAAAAACAAAGTCAGCCAAGCAATGTCCGTCAGCAGCTCGTCAGGAAATGAAAGACAAAATTGTTATTGCTGGCATCTGATGTCACTATTAGAGGGGAAAAAAGGGAGTTCTGTTCATGGGTTTGAAAACACCACTGTCTGGGCAGGAGCCTTAACAGAGAAACGCTGCTCATTTCAATGAGCTTTAAGTATCAGGCCCGGAGCCCAGGGTCTGCTCAGAACTCGGAAAGCTTCACCTCGACCAGTGTCACCTGGTCAGGGGGCCACTGTGGACGACGCTCCTTCTGATCTGTGCTGTCCCTTTGTTCCCCTCCCCTGGCAGCTCCATGTCTGTAGAATCTTCATAACACCCCTTCCCACTGCTATTCAATTAGCTTCCGAGTGGGGGGGCCCTGCCCACCAGGACTGCCACTTTACCAGGTATCCTCGCAAGAGTTCGCAACCAGCTGCTTTAAAGTAATTGGCATCTTAATGTGCAGAAAAATTACTTTTCTAATGGCTGCCTGGAAGATTTATATCCCTAAAATGTAATTAAAAAGTAGATTTAGAAATATGCTCAGCAACCGAAAAGATTAAATATTAATGCCGAGTGTAATTAATAAATTATACATCTCTTGATTACTAATGGCTTATTGACTGTAAAAGCCTGACATTATGGAATATTAGGGCAAACAAAAGCTTTTGGGGAATATTGCTCCACTTCGAGCGCGAAGCTCCTGCTCTTGACTTTTCAGAAGAAAAAACTTGATTTTGCAGATAATGTAAAAATTGGCCATCATCATTCTGCATTCTTGCTGTAGGTTACCAAGTTGGCCGTTTCTTATAAAATGAAAACTTTGTAGTTTCCTGAATCATTGTCTTATTGTATTAAGACAACTTCTATCATTTCCCATAGGCTTCCACATTGAAGTGAAGCTTTATATATAGAAGGATGTCCGACCTCTTCTATGAAAATGAAACATCCAGTGTGCCAGCAAGGGACAGCAGGGACGAGCAGCACACGGAGCAGGGTGGGCACCCCCACAGCCCTGCAGGCTGCAGAATGGGGCGCGGAACTGTGCAGAGACAGTGGGCTTCCTGGCAGCTTCAGGAGACGCTTTTCAGCTCTGGTCATCCCACATCCCTTTTCAATGTTCCCAGACATGCACCAGGATCTTTGAATGTCAGAGCTGGAAAGTGTCGCAGAGGCCATCTGGTCGACCAGCTCCATTTGCTACATGGCGTTGGAATTCTCCTGTCCTGGGCAGTGGCCTGCCTCGCACGAGTTTTTCGAGGGCTTGTCGATGGCCGGCTGGAGAACAATAGCTCAGGTCTCCCACAACACCAGTCCGGAATTTTTTCCCTTTGTTTTACAGAATGGTCGGATTTATTATGGTTCTTTGCTTACAAATCTCATTCTCAAGTGTTCTTGTAAGAAATTTCATCCAAGTGCACAGAGATGAGCTATGTCTAAGCACTAGAAGCAAGCTCCAGATGCCTAGCTCTGCAGAACTCCCTCCCTCACCCTCCCTTCGTCTGGGACCACTAGTACTTTATGCCAAAGAAGCTTCCAGGGGGGAAGTTAGCAGAAAAAGAGATGACCGAGGACCTCCAGTTTGTCTCACCCTGTTCTTCTGCTATTAGACACCTTCCACTCCTTCAGAAATAAGAAGCAACGGCTCCCAACTCAGCACTCAGCACAAGGGGCGGAGGACTCTCTGCACAACCTGCCTTCTTCCCTTCTGCTCGGGAACCTTCCAGGAGAAACCTGGTGAGTGCTGAGGGGAGTTCATCTGATTCCTCAAGCTCAGTGCCACCAGGGCCAGCGTTCAGCGAGCAGGAGGGCTGGCCTCCCAGGCGCCAGGAAGCCCCAGGGCACCTGACCTTGGCTCCCATCTCTGCTTCAGTGTCCCCCTCAGGCTCTGCTCTCCTTCCCGGCACGCATTGCAAATGCACTTACTCAAGGCCTCTGTGTCCATTCGCCTACTGTATCGGTTTATCTGTTTTATGCGTGTTGTTCTCTCTCCATTTATTCATCTTCTCCGTTTACTTGTTTCACAGTTTTCTGTTTTAGAGAGCCCTTAGGCTCCATGAGGGCAGAGACCTCCTCTGCCCTTTGCCACCAGGGTCTAGCAGCCACACCTGAAGGAGGAACGCCCGTAAAGATCTGTTGAGAGATAAGGGCACCCACAGGACGGAGATTTCCAGAGAAACCCCCGTGCTGGCTCTGGCCCTGCTTGGCCCTGGCATCCTCAGCACTGTTCTCCCATTTCAAACTGTAGGCCCTCCACTTCCCCACACAGCCCGACGGGAGGGACAAGACACCGGTCCCGCACCATCGGGGCAGTGGCCGCCATCCGCGTGGGGAACTGAGGACAGAATGGGGACAATGAGCTCCAGAGAAGGGCTTCCTCTTAAGGGTCAAGTGGCAAAGCATCTCACGCAAGGGCAAGTCAAAGCCACTTCGAGATGGAGCAGGTGGCCTCCCTCCAGGGACAACGGGAAAGGATGATTGAACCAGAGCTCCGAGCAAGAAATAAGACCAGAGCCCAAAGGTCAACAGGCGACACCTCCACGTCATCTTCGAGGGTCAGGCACTGGGCAGGTGCGTGGCTCTGCTCACGTCACAGGAATTCAGCTTACACGTTCTAGTTCACAACTTTCTCTTTGCATATGGAAACTGTCACATGTATCCTTACAGATGTTGCTTTGTAGGATTCCTTGGTTTAATTTTTTTTAAGGTTTTATCTATTTTCAGGGAGAGGGGAAGGGAGGGAGAGAGAGAGAGAGAAACATCAGTGTACATTAGAAACATCAATCAGTTGCCTCTTACTCACCCCTAACTGGGGACCCAGCCCACAACCCAGGCATGTGCCACAACTGGGAGCTGAACCCAGAACGCTCTGGTTCACAGGCTGGCACTCAATCCACCGAGCCACACCAGCCAAGGCTGGTTGAATTTTTAAAATGTCAGCATAAACCCAAAGATGTCATCTTTGTTGACAAACAAAAACAAGAACAACTCACAGTTGGAGAGCATGACACTGCCTCCCTGCTGAGCAGAGTCCCACTCAGTTCATGCCTCCTCCTCAAAGCCGTCATCTTGCTGCACGCCGCCTTCCAGTGCCAGCTTGGTGGACGACAGTGGCCAAGACACCCAGAGAGTCTAGGGACAGCGTCCCATGGACCTGAAGGCCCTAAACACAAGCTCACTGACCTAGCTCTAACAGAAATTAAATCACTAAACATTATTCTTCTACAAAATTTACAAATAATATCTATAAACCTGAATGATTCTATATTGTCTCATTCTGATAATACTATCACCAGAAATACTATCTATATAACCAAATAAATATGAATTGCTTAACAAATCATTGGGGGCCTAGCAGTTTCATGAAATGTCTGGTTTCACAGATGAGGAATCCAGCCCTTGTGGGCCAGTGACCTGCTCTGGGGCCTGCAGTCATGTGACAAAACACTGAACCGATAAGAACAGACACCACACCTAGCCAGAAGGCCAAGAAGCGGACACCTGTTTGAGAAAATGCACGACCTGAATCATGTCCACTTTGATGCCATCCTTTTATTTTATAAAACTGGATTCAGCATGGCCCGATCCCAGCAGCCATGCTCAGCCATGCGACAGGAGAAGCCGTTTCTGTCGTCCCCTCCAGTGTTCGCTACACCCTGTGTCCAAGGCAGCGGTGGGCGCCGGGCTCCGTCTTGCTTCAGTGAGTTATAAAGAAAGTAAAATACATGAATGAACACCTATTTTCCTTTAATTTAAAAAAGACAAAAGATGTGTGTCTGCAGTGAGTAAATTACATACACATATCAGGTCTAAAGAAAAACATGAAATGATTCTGTTAGAATGTAGATTTTTT
>PVIA01013085.1:0-34077 GCA_004024845.1 Tonatia bakeri | reverse complement strand
AAAATAATGTTTACTTAAAGAGTATTATAACCTATAAAAAGCCCATGTTATAATGTTTAGAAAAATTACAAAATGAAAAATAATATCTATAATTACAGAAAGAAAAATGGTATCTGTAAACAAAACAGACCGAAAGTAAAATAATAAATATATTATTAACTTGATTTATTCATTTACTTTTTCTAATTTTCTTGTAGTAGATTGACATTACTTTTCCTATTTAATATATATAAGAAATATACAATAAATATTTTAATGCAGTAGTTCTTCCACTTCATTATATCTAAACAAGTTGTTAATGAAGGAATGATCTAATTTCACTATACTTACTTAATACATATTTGTAAAATGATTCATATACTAACAATATTTATTGGAATTTTTCTAGGTACATTGCAGTTTCAGAACATAATACAAAAATGTCATTTTTGCAGCTTTATATCTACTGCTGAATGTAAAATATTTATAGCATAGAACATTTGCCTTGATGATTTGAATTTTACACCGAATTCATTTTCTGATTACATTCCTCATGGAATTTTCTGGTTGTATGAACCATTGTTAATATTCAATTTTTCATGTGGTGAATTTTGGGCATCTGTCCAAAGGAGGGCTGGTTCAGATTTTACCCCAGAGCCATTTGCTAGTTAAATCACTGAATCGGAGTCCTCTGGAGACAATAATAAAAGCTGTATTTAGGATAAAGCATGGTTGTAAAGTGTGTGTGTGTGTGTGCGCGGATGCGCGCACGCGTGTGTGTGTGTGTGTGTGTGTGTACACAGCTTTTAATCACACAGATCCAACTTAAAATCCTCACCAAACTGCTTACTAGTAATGTACCCATAGTTAAGCAAGTAACTAGTCATACTATAATATGAGCTAGACATTATTATTCTTATTCGCATTTTAAAATCCTGTAAACTTACAAGGGTGAAGTGCCTGTCCATATTCACACTACTCTGTGGGGCAGACAAGACCTCACTCGAGCTTTGGATCTCACAGATGACAAGCTCACTACCGGGTGAGGATTCCTGCTCATTCACTCCACTCGCTTTGTGTCTCGGAGGGTTACTTTCCACACCTGCAAAATCACAACACAGTGGTTTTCCTTGTGAAACAGCCACAGGGAATGACAACTGACGGTCATGTGTCCACAAGTAGTCATAATTGTATTAACTATAAACAGTATAAGCTTTCTCATTTTAATATCAATGTGTCACTTTGGGTTTCTAGCCATATGAGTACAGACCCATTGTTAGAAATTTTTAGTATTTTTTCTTTTTTTTTCCTCCTGCAGTCCAGGCCAAACCAAAAAAATGTTTCTCTTTGTACCACTGACTAGAGCAAATAGCTTTTCCCTTCTAGTTGATGTTTCCATCCAGTTTAAAATATTTGAGTATCCCAGATTAATGGAGGTCTTATACAGGCTCAAAATTTTGTCTGTTTACCCACGTGACTATAAAGCCTGAAGCTCCTTCATTGGAGCCCAGCAAAGCCCTCACGATGGCCGCATACTGACTGCATGTTCTGGTGTACTCCTCATGGTCTGATTTTTTTTGTTCTCTTTTCATTTATAAAAGGAAAATAATTCTTTATCTGCACCCCAATGCTTATATAGGTATATCTTATTTTTTTTACATGTATGTAGACATGAAGAAACAGAACCAACAGCGTGGGATGAAAATAAAGCTTTTCCAATACTTTGATAAAGTTCAATACCAGATTTTAGAGGTCTTAACAAAGTGATCTGTGTTGCTGGATTAGCATAAAGTATGCTGTAAAACTTAGTATCCAAGAATATCTTCTTCTGGGTTCATAAGCAAACAGCCTGAAGTTCAGCCAAAACTTCCTGAACTGATTTCAGCGATCTATGCAAGTTGTTATTTCCTTCTACTTTTCTTCTAAGGTCTAGTCTCTTTAATAAAACAATGTTGCATATTTTCCAAGGAAAAGCATATTTTTATGGAATAGACTTTAAATTCCTTTGCGATAAGGAACCCCACGATGTATATAATTACCTATTTTCCTGGCACACACATCTCTGGTTTACCACATCTCCTGATGGCATCGTTTTCTTTCATGCTGGTTTTGTACAGTGACATGCTTCCCAAGCCACAAGCTCTGCCATTCAGCCCAAGTGTGTAGCGAGCTGTTCCACCCAGGTTTGTGTAAGCCCACCCTGATTTTTGCATAACAAAGAAATGGCCCAATGGCACATTTCTGAGTGCCGCCCCGTCACTAAGCAGCATCTGACTGTAGATGGGTGGGGGCCAAGGTTAAATGACCACCAGTGTGGGAGGTTAATTAAAGGATACTTCATTAGTGTATATTATACTTTAGTCAACCAAATTTCTATTTTAGAAATGAAGAGATTCTTGTAGATACAATATAAGATTTGAAAATTCTAGTCCACTGCCTGAAAGTTAGACACATAGATTCCAATCCCATTTCTACTACTCGCACTGTCTGTGGCTTCTATGAGTTCACAATCATTCACTATCTACTGGTGGTCTCAAAAAACAACACTGTAGAAGTTGCTTTGGTGATTAAATATAACATGTCATAGCCCATCAATATGTATGAGAAAAACACAGGCACTCATCAAATATGGGTAATTTATTAAATTTTATAAATTTGTACTCCCTTCAAGTGCCCTTCAAAGCCACACCCATGAAGTGGAGATAGCAGTTCCCCATCCTGTGTGGTTCATACGAGATGTCTGTGCTGCATCTCCTTGAATCCAGTAAGTCAGAGAGTGTTTACAAACTTTAAAAACATCTCTTAGTTAAGAAAAACATTTATCTGTGACATTATCCTTTACAACATTATGACCAATGAAAGCAGAAAATATTACCTTGTTATAATTAAACTGGAACAATTTTAGGCTAATGAATTTACTCAGTTTGTTAGAACTTTAGGTAAAATCTAGGATTGGTACAAGTGAATATATAAAGAGATCGTTAGACAAAATTGGTAAGATAAAGTGAAAGTAGGAAACAATAAACTCAATTTGTCCCCAAACAGTATTTAGGGTCACAATTTTCAGATAAGACAAAAAGCCATTTGCTAAATATGAACAGCAATTTTCATGTTCCTTATCAAACAGATTATTTGTGTGTTGCTGAGAATTCACTTTCATGTATTGCATGATAAGTCAGGTTTAAATAATTTCTCTTATCTGCTGTTTCTTGACATTTTTCTCATTGCACTGTGTAACAAAAGCCCCTCAGGAGAAAATTATCAGTTCTTTACGTTCAACTATAATCAAAACATATTTATATAAGCAAAAACGTTTTTCCTCCCCAAATCACCACTATGCACCAGTTTGCAGCCCTCAATTCAGTGCACTGAACCGCGGCAAATGGAAGGCAGCCTCACGAAATGACGGTTCTCGGCTGAGCTCGCCCATCACCAGGATGACGTGCCTGATTAAGCCTGAGCGAGGGTCTGCTCGGTGATTCTCTCCCGCTCACCAGAGAAGATGGATGAGATGCAATGATGTCCGTTCAAGAAAACCAGTATTTATTAACACTAAGTAGAAGCCAGGAGTGATTCCATCAGCCCGGAGAAAAAGGAAAAGGAAATAAACATACTGAACTATGAACTAGGAAGAAAAACTACCAATGAGACATATACACACAGGCAAACATTTCAAAGGACCAACTGGAAACGTCCACTCTGTAAATTCCAAAGTTTTAAACTGGCATTTTATGACATATGTTAGTGTATGTAAATGTGATTCTCTTAGCATTTCTCACAACTTAAAATGTTTAAAACATAATTTTCATCCATCTTTATTGGGGACTGAAGTCTCTCAGCATTTCACAACACCACCAAATAAACTCAGCAATTTTCAGGTGCTCAACATCCTGACAAACTTTGAGGATAATTGATAGAAAAAAAATGAATGTTTAACTCTTAAAATCCCTAAAGCTTCTTCATTTTAGAGAGGTACTATTATTTTTTTTCTGTTAAAACTTGTAATTAAGCTAATACATAATGAATTTATGTATGCTTCAAATACATGTTAAACAAGCAAGCATTTGAAGATGGATATTTCTCTTTTTTCTTTTGAAATATTTTACTTTTTTTCAAAGCTTTTATTTATTTTTTTAGAGAGGGAAAGGGAGGGAGAAAAACATCAATGTGTAGTTGCCTCTCAAGTGCCCCCTACTGGGCACCTAGCTCGCACCCAAGCAACCCTGTGCCCTGACTGGGAATTGAACCAATGACACTTTGGTTTGCAGGCTGGCACTCAACCACTGTGCCACACCAGCCAGGGCTGAAATATTTTTTTATTTTTAATAAAGTTAACATTCAACATTATTTTGTATTTGTTTCAGGTGTAGAGCATAGTGGTTAGATACAACAATATACTTTACAAAGTGGTCACCTGATACTTTGAGTACCCATCTGACACCATACGGAGTCATTACAATATCATTGACTATATATTCCCTATGATGTAATTCACATCCCTGTGTGAGATAGAGATCAGGCCAGCGGTATCCATCACGGCTGCGGATGCTCATCGAACCACAAGAAAAAACATACACATGGACAACCGAGTCCTGTGGGGACATAGGTACAAAACAGCCACTCTCTATAGTGGAGAGCATCTTGGCCACCCTCCCTAGGGGAGAGCACCTTGTGAAAGAGACCGTGAAACCAGTAAGCAAGATTTGGGGAGAAGACTGGTTAGCCATCATCTGTGGGGGGGCTCTGCCCACAGGGTCCCCCCAGCTGCCACAGATGAGAATAAGTCTACCAAGACATGATCTGCTTGGGGAGGAAAGGTGGCCGATCTCTCAAAGGAGAAGGGCCAAGAGTCTTTTCCTCAGTGGCCTTTTATTGGGTTCGTTTACACAGGAATTCAGGTAAAGCTCATTAGTCATTGCCAGGCAGTAAGGATCAAACAATATATAACAAAGAAGTCTGAGGGCCTATTTTGAATCGGGGTCAGATAGCTAAAGAGCTGTAAAACTTTGAGGAACAAACTTACTTCTTGTTTGGATCCTTATCATTTAATTGAGAGCATTCTAAACAAAGCAGGTTTCACAGGATTTTACATATTCTTTCTTAGGCCTGATTGCCTGGGGAACCAGCCCTTTCCAGCACAGGGCTGCACCACCCTCTGTCATTGTTTCAGGCTTAGGTAGAGCAAGGGAAGTAAGGCAGCCAAGAGATTAGGAAATTTTCTCACTAACAATGAGGACTCAGGCTATGTCAAAGCCAAGGAGCGAGGGTCCATCACCCCCTTTTGCTGTAGCCCCCAAAGTCCTTCCTTGGGGGCCTCCCACATGATTGTGCCTGTCTTAGGTTGTTCCCCCCTTGGGGAATCTTACCCGTCATTGGCTAACCGACCAAGCACTGGGGGCCAGTTATGGATGAAGTAGCAGAAGCAGGACTCCTGCCAGGGAGATGAGCTTGTCTCCTTGGTGGCTTACAGTTCAAGGTCATTCCCTCAGCCTTAGCCTTGGTGGGGGTTACAGCTTCTGATACCAGGCAGGGTGGTTCCTAACACCTGTGAATACTTTGTAGCTACCAATTTGTAATTCTCAGTCCCTCATTTTCTTTTTTTTATTGTTGTTCAAGTACAGTTTTCCCCGTTTTCCACCCACCACTATCTCCTACCCCATTCCTCCCCACCTCCTACCCTCAATCCTATCTCTTTTTGCTTTGTCCATGGGTCCTTTATACATGTTCCTTGACAACCCTTCCCCTATTTCCTCCCATTATCCCTCTCTCCCCTCCCCTCTGGTTACCGTCCATTTGTTCTTTATTTCCATGTCTCTGTTTCTATTTTGCTTGTTTGTTTATTTTGTTGATCAGGTTCCACTTATAGGTGAGATCATATGGTGTTTGTTTTTCACTGCCTGGCTTATTCACTTATCGTAATGCTCTTCAGTCCCATCCATGCTGTTGCGAAGGGTAGGATCTCCTTCGTTCTTTCTGCTGCATAGAATTCCCTTGTATAAATGTAGCACAGTTTTTTGATTCACTCATTTACTGATGGGCACTTAGGTCGCTTCTAGCACTTGGCTATTGTAGATTGTGCTGCTATGAACATTGGGATGCATAGGTTCTTTCGAATTGGTGTTTCAGGATTCTTAGGGTATAATCCCAGCAGTGGAATTGCCAGGTCAATAGGAAGTTCCATTTTTAGTTTTTTGAGGAAATTCTATACTGTTTTCCCCAGTGGCTACACCAGTCTGCATTCCCACCAATAGTGCACTAGGATTCCCTTTTCTCCACATCCTCTCCAATACTTGTTTGTGATTTATTTATGATGGCCATTCTGACAGGTGTGAAGTGGTATCTCATTGTGGTTTTAATTTGCATCCTGTGATGGCTAGTGATGCTGAGCGTCATTTCATATGTCTCTGGGCCCTCTGTATGTCCTCCTTGGAGAAGTATCTGTTCAGATCCTTTGCCCATTTTTTAATTAGATTCTTTGTCTCCCTGGAGTGGAGTCATGTGAGTTCTTTATATATTTTGGAGATCAAACCCTTGTCTGAGGTATATCATTTGTAAATATATTTTCCTATACAGTTCGTTTCCTTTTCATTTTGCTGATGTTTTCTTTAGCAGGGCAGAAGCTTTTTATTTTGATGAAGTCCCATTTGTTTATTCTTTCCTTTATGTCCCTTGCTCTAGGGGATACATCAGTGAAAATATTGCTGCATGGAATTTATATTTCAAATGCACCCACAGTACAGACCTTCACATAAAGTCAGTGGCATCTTGGCCCTGGGCAAAAAGTTTCACCTAAAGATGTGGGGGTTCTGTATTCAGTGGTTTTAACTGCTATAGAAATCAGAAGCCTGTTCCAGACATTTTCTCTAAATCTTGGTCAGATAGTCCTGCCCATGCAGACAGCTGTCAAGGCCAGTGAATTTCTTGTAAGTGCTCAGCTTTTCCAGACATTTGACAAGCATAAATGAAAGGCTTGCTGATTCCTAGGTTTCAGAATCTCTGTCAGTCCTTGGCCAGAATGAAGAAGAGCTGAAAAAGCCAGTGTGGGCTTTTTTTGAAACTGTAAAATTTATATTTCTTTGAAATTATACAGAGAATAAACACATCATATTATTTGGAAAATAACAAAAGCTATTTAAAAGCAAGTAAAAAAATAACACTTTGAAGCAAACCTTGATGTTTTGACACTTCCAAAGTGTGTTAGTTAGCATCTAAATTTATACTGTGTAGTAGGAACCAATCTATCAGCTGTTTAGCTTTACCTAAACTTATGACTGTCTCCTATATATTCAAAAGTTCATTTTAGTTCTTATTTAATGCGTAACTGGGTGCTCATGTCATAATTTATTAAACTAATTTTTCAACATCTAGGTGTTTCTAATTACCACTAGCTGGTGGACAGACTCTAAGGTGGCCCCCATCAATACCACCTCCTGGTGGTCACCCCTTTGAGTATTCTCCTCCATCAGTGCTGGCAGGACCTGGAACTTGCTTCTAATCAAGAAAGTGCAGCATTTAAGACCACATGTGATCATGTTACATAGGTGGTAATACCTCTCTTGTTAGAAAACTCTCTCTGCTGCTGCCTTTGAAGTAGCATCTACGCTGTGAGCTGCCACATGGCAGGAAACTGAGGGTGCTCTCTGACCCACAAGCAGCAAGAGACCAAAGCCCGCAGTTGGGCAGCGTGCAAGGGATTGAGTGCGGCCAAGCATGTGGCTTAGAGACAGATCTTCCCAGCTGATCCCAGATGAGAGCCCAGCTCTGGCCCAAACCCTGAGGGCAGCTCTGTGAAAGGCCCCGCTAAACCGTGCCAGATGCCTGACCCACAGCAGCTTTGACATCATAAATGCACTCTCAGCTTTTGATGATAGGGCAATGCTGCAATAGACAACTGATAAGACAGTTGTAAATAGCACTTAGTTGAACTGCATTATATAAAAATCTCTGTTCACCCAAGTTTACTTCGGAGGATGCACTTTAGAATAATTTTACTGGCCTAAAAGGTATGCAGCATTTTTATAACTCTGACTTTAAAAAATATTGACTGTTCTTACACTGAATTTGCTAAACATTCATGTGAGAACAATACTGCCTGGATGAATTTCCGAACCATGGCACCAGGAAGGAGAGCCAAAGCACAAAGCAGGCACCTCCTGGTGGGGGAGAGCTCTAGAGGTCAAGGTTTGGGGTACAGAGATGACAGGGATTGGTGGGAGCAAAGTTGAGCAAAGGAAGGAATTGAGAAGCTTCAGAACTCTGCCTAGGAAACCCCTTGAGTCTGAAAGACTCCTAAGCTTCACATACAAGAGGTAAGCTGTTCAGGGCTCTCCATGGTCTTAGATACTTTAACAGTGCTATATTTCAACCGAGAACTGTGAAGAAAATGTCTGGGCTTTAAGCACAGTCCAAGGTGCAATGAAGTAATGGCCAGCCTTTCTGGTTTGGTGTCTTTCTGGAAGCTTATTGCATTAGTAGAGCCAAGAATTTATTCCACAAGTTCCAGGAGGAGGTCTGCAGCTTCTGCTCCCAATCCCTTAAGCCAGCCTGAGGTCAATATGACTGAAAAACAAAACGTATGGTCGAGAGGTTTCATGCATTCTGTCTACAGAGAATGTTCAACTCTGTGGGCATTAAAGTTCCTGGCACCATCCCCAAGGGCTGTGTTACCTATCTCAAACTTTCCTGCTATCCTGTGACTGTTAATGGCTTTCCCTAATCTATTGATACAATTGCTCCATGATTTATTTTCTCTTTAGGATCTGACACCAGCCTTCCATTCAAGGCTCAGTCTCTGATGCCCTAGATCTCACACTTGTTCCAAGTAACCCATGCTTATATATGACTGGTTTTGCACAAATTGTTAAATCTTCCTGAAATGCCCTTTCTCTCCTTACCCCTTGTCTTCCTGAAAAAACAAAACAAAACAAATTACTTATCCTTCGAGTCCCAGTTTGTGTTGTTTTCAAAGTTCTTAGCAAGAATATTCATTTCACTCTATCAAATTTCTGTTCCTAAAATCATCCTCATCACAATTTTATTTATTTTCTTCTCCTTGAAATCAGTGAGAGGTTTAAGAACTTTTGAAACTTGTTAATATATAGTTCCCTTATAAATTACATTTTTATGCACCTCACAACTCATTTGATATCTGTTATTTATTACCTCTTGGCACTTCGGTCAAGACTTCCCATTTAACATTCTGTCCCAGTAATTATCCCAGAGAGAATAATTTATCATTATGCATGCCCGTCTTTTCCACCAGACCATAGGCGGAAACCACATCTCAATTGCCTTTTTCACCTCATTCAGGTTCACTCATATATCACTGTCCCAGAGGGTTCTTCCTAACCATCTCATCCAAAGAGCATGCCCAGTCACTTGCCATTCTATCCCTTTTCAATACCAAACAGAGGTAAAGAGAGCATCTTATCATGAATACAAAAGTCACAAAAACATGTCACTTACTTTTTGCCACTCTTATTCTTTCTAGCCTCTTCAAATTCCACGCTTAAACCCCTAAGTCTATAAACCTATCCCGAAAAAATATGAATGAATGAATAAGTAGTTGAAGGGTCATATAAACAAATAAAAAAAATAGACATATAAACAAATATTCCTGGATAATAAATATTCAATAAATGGTTGCTGAATGAGTATTTTCAGAATGCCCCAAGAAGACTGACTGCCTTTAGCAACAACAGTGCAAGGGACTTTACTGTTAAGAAACAAAGAAAAAATTAGAAGGAAAAATAAAATTGTCTAGCCTGTGCTACTCTTTACTGTAACACTTCTTCTGACCCTTGCTAGTTTCACAAAAAGTGTTTCTTTTCCGAGAGTTGTACCAGGTACCCAATAACATATGCTTGCTCTGTTTTTCATGCAACAGTATTACAGGTAGACATTTTAAATGTTGATGAATAATAATAATATAATAATAAAGACATAATTCATTATTTAACTGTATGTCAAGTTTTTTCTGATTGCTTTTATTTTTGTCTTTTTTATTAAAGTTTGCCATTAAATTCAGTGGGGTGCCATTGGTGACTAAGATTATATAGGTTTCAAATGTACAGTTCTGTGATACATGATCTGTATGTTTCACTGACTACTTTGCACCAGTGCATTTTATCTTCATAGCCACATGATGCTAAATCTCACTTTACTGATGCAGAAGCTGGAGCTCAAAAACAAATAGAACTTGATAAATTCTATTGATTAAAAAAATCCCTATGCTTATTCCATCCAATTTTCTCTCCTAACTCCAAAGTGTCCTAGGAGGTCATGCTTCAACATATATGATGTTAATAGTTGAAATTGTACAATTGTGAAATAATTAATTCCTGTGAATTTCTGAAGATACCTCATTCTCATGCTGCTTGACTGACAGTTTTGTGGGTCAGGCTGAGCACTGGCATGACTTGTTCACCTGCCTTAGTGCTTAGACATTGCGTTGGAAGCAGCCACTTCATCAGCATTTACATAAGGAAGGTCAAGAAACTCCTCAAAGCCATAAAATAGTCCAGCATGGACTCTTCCCATTTCACTCAGAACCTCACTATGTTCCCTACATTTTCAGTAAATAAAGAAACAGTCAGTTGATTTTAAAAAACAAACACATGAACATAAGAACAAGAAACAGTGCAATACAAACAAAGCTAAAGATAATCTTAAAGAAGACTATTAACTAATGGCAAGTTTGTGAAAATCATGTAGGTTTTACAAGTCAGGTTTTTAAATACTGACTTTGCTCATTTCTCAAACTGTTACAATTTGAGATTGCTGTGTAATAGATGTAAATAAAATATTCCTTTATAAACACCCCCACAGATTTTATTCTCTAGTATTTATCATTATGCTGTAGAGCAGTAAATAATGAGAGGAGAATAAATAGTCAATTTAGGTTTCTTTACATTTTAAATAGGATAGTATCATGAATAATATTCTCTCTAGTGCAAGTCAGACAGAAAACACGGCCTTTTCACTTCCTGCCTAGGTTCTAATCAAAAGTCAAAATAACATCTTTTATAAAAATTAGCTTTTACATCAACAGAAAATTTCTGGTACAACTCTTACTTCCATCATAAGCAGTTCTATTTGTATCAAAATGCTTTATGCATCCATATACTGTAGAATAAAATATAATTACTTATGTATTCATGTATTCAGTACATATGCACCTGGCACTCCTGTAAGCTCTGATAATTTATTGATTTTTAAAATAAATTGTGTCTCAACACTTGATAAATTTTCATTTTAGTTGGAAAAAAGAGAAAATAAATATACAAATGAACATAAAATGAAGCATTGATAAATGCAGTAAAAATATAGAAAACTGGTATTGTAGAAAGTAGCAAGTATGATTTCTTTAAACCTCTACAAAGGGAAGATTTTATATGTGCTTGGTGTCCTAAATGTTTTCATGCTGAAATCTAGAAGAAATTTTGAAGGAGATGAAGAATAAGTGTGAAGTCCCTGAGGTAGTAGCAACATTATATATTCAAGGGACAGAAAGTAGGTCAGTGTGGCTAGAGCCTCGTGAGCAGGAGAATAAAAGAACAGAGTTACATGATCATAGAGGACTTTAGGGACCATGGTGAAAGATTTCATTTCATTGTTTTTTTAAAGAGGGTTTTAAGGAGGGAAGTGACATTATGTGATTAATGCTATTGGCTCAAATTATGTAAGTTTATAGCAATGAAAATAGTGAAAAATGGTAAAAAAGGAATATATCTTTTGGATACAGAAGTTTCAGAATTTATCGATGGATTGGTGTGAGGATTAAAGAAAGGGAGAAGTCAAAAATGACTATTCAGTTGTGGGCTTTAACATCTGTGTGAATGGTGGTTCAATTTATTACAAGCTAAGAATCAATAGTTGTGTTTTGATCAGAATAACCCTAAAAGGGCTAATAGATGCAATGTCGAGTGGGCAGTTAAAAATAATGGAGCAGAGAGAAAAGTCTGGCCTCTTGAAACCCACACTGGAGTCACCAGTGTATAAACAATCCTTGAAGTGAGTGGGCTACATAAGATCATTTAGGAGAAAGGGTAAAAGGAAAATAAAATGAGAGACACCTAAGTGTGCTAAGTACGCAGCTCTGCAGCACTCCAATAGGTGAAGATCTGGTAGGAGGACAGATTCTCCTGCCCGTGAAGGATTTATCTATTGCAGGAATTGTCACCCAACCACAAATAATTAGAAAACAGAGTACAATATACAAGACAACTGTTTTCAGACATTGCACAATAAGCTATGTCTAATTATAAGAATATAATCCCCAAGCAGAGGGGTCCAATGAGTTGAACCCCACAATTTCCCAATTTACCACCTGGAGGCAGTTTCCAGGCTGCTGAATAAGGAACAGTTTTGCTAGATGGAGCCCAGATTCAGGGCAACAGATCTGATAGAGACCTGTGTGCTCTGAAATGAAGGGGAATGTAGGGCATGTATTTGCCCACGTGGGAAGGCAACTGGAATCACTGTGTAACGAGGAAGCATTTTGATGTGGTCATAACTATTTTCTCTACAAATTAGAAGGTGAAACAATCTAATTTGAGGATGTTGCTGAAGACTTAAAAAAGGAGGAGTAAAATTAGCCAGTTGTCTTGGGAGGTGGCGTAGAGTGGCCTGGAGGCAGAAGTTTATCTGGGTTCGTTGAATAATGATTTGAAGCCTTTGGTTATAAACACGAAATGAGATGGAAACAGACGAAAGAGATAATTGGTTTCAGGTGTCGTTGTGGTTTTGGTAAGAGAAAGAGGCAAGAAAGCTGAGCCTGAAAGGGGTTGAGCTGCGGATTCCAAGTGAGGGGAGGAGACAAGTGATGACATGAGGAAGGAGTGATGCATTCAAGAAATGCACAATAAAACTAGTGATAAGTAAAGGGGTAAATGTCTGAATTAGGTCAGAAAATTGATAGATTAGCATTACTAGAGTGTGTGGGCTATAGATGCTGATGTTCATAGAATGAGATGTATGAAATCAAGAATTTGAAATATGCGTAGCCATCGTTCCAGCAGATGACAATGAAAGATTGTTAGAACGTCTGGGAACATGGCCACTGATGCCCGTCTGTAGTTAATTGCTGATTTCAAACTCAACACTTCCCCAACGACATGGGCTTATTTGTCGTTTATTTTTAGTTTATTTTCACTCACATTGTCCTTAGGATTATTTATAGTATCATTATTTTCCAATTCAATCCTTGCTGCTTTTAGTAATTGTCTTTCTGTAATTTATGTCATGATTATTTTTAAGTGGTTGCTTGGAAATAATTTGAAATTTACCGAGTGTGTAAGATGAAGAGCATTACAAAGAACATCCATGCACCCTGCTTAGTCCATGTGGCTGCTATCATGGAAAGCCACAGGCTTGATAGAAGCATGTGCTTATAAATTCTACTTCTATTCTTTTCTAAAGAAATAATGGTGGATGTCTATATGCTTGTAGAAGAGTGCCTATTCCAATAATATTTATACATTTTAGATTATAGAAAATATTTAAATGTTCACAGAGAACACCTTGAAAGAACATAATTTTATCAATTATTATCTCTATTTATTATGAATAGAGCAATTTTAAATCTATATATGCTAGATATTATAAGAATAAAATTATAGCAGTACTTATTTAATGTTTTAAAAGTGCATACAAATTCTAAGTCCTTTACAAGTATTACACAATGTAATTCTCAAACAACTCTGTAAGTTAGATACTAGCGTTTATTTATTTGATGAACATTAGGCACGCAGTTATTGAAGAAAAATAGGAGGAAGTCATAGAGTAAGGTGTTTTGCGAGGAAATCTGACTCTGGACCTTGTTCTCCTAAATCCTATGCTGTAATGAGTAAGTGTTACTTTTGCAATAGGAAAAACACATAAAATAATATTGAAAATTTTTAATATATTATTAAAACTGACTTGGAATGGTTTTAATGTTACAAAACATGAGTATCCAACCTTATTATTCAGAATGTGATTGTTACACAAAAGTCTGATTTATAGGTAACAATCATACTCAATGGAATTCAATGATTTAATTTTTCCATTTCATGGGGCAGTTAAATTTCAAATAAATTCCAAGAATAAAGGGTTTTCAAGCTAACAGACTGCTGTTGTTTAAACAAAAGGAAAAATAAAGCATATTGATCATCTGCTGTAAAATGTACTTGATACATTACAAAAATAAAATATAGAATTGAAATAGAATTAACTTTCAATTTCTTGTTTCTCTCTAAGGTAATATTTTAGCACATTACCTACTGTTAAGAAATTTCAATGCAATGAAAAATTATGGTCCAGAGAAACAAAGAACCATTTGCTGAGAAAGCAGTCTAGTGTACTACCTCCATCTGAGCGTAAACATATCAGAATGACCTTACTGCCTACCTTATTTTTTATGTCTGCCTAAAGCTGTGAAGTGTGCCTTCAATTAGGACGATGGAGTAAGGAGACAATAATAAAAATGTGGGAGGACAGAATTTTTACAGGGAAATGAATAAGGACTGTTCTCAGATTTATAATATACACCTTCAGCTTCAAATAACATGTAACAAAACAAATATTAAGACCCCACAGAAATAGATTCCTATTTCGCTCTCCCATTCCCTGTGTTCTGGAGTTGTTTGGTTGACCCTTGGTCTTATTTCCTGTGTGCAGATAGGATCCTAGGCACAGATTAGGGGATCCTTTGCAGCTCTCTGGAGCTCCCTTACAGCTTCCTTTTTCTTCAGTATTCCACCTCAGACACCTAGTTCCACAGCCACTCCAGCTTCAGATCTCTCTCGCCTCAACTTAGACTTCTGGGGTCTGTTCGTTCCTCCTTACAGCAGCCTGGAACTTGTCTCCAGGAAGTAAGCTGCTATAATCAGAGGGTCACCTGGTTTTCCTCTTTCCTTTCCAGGATCATAGTATTTCACTGCTTAAGGGACAGGGTCAGATTTTGTCAGGCAGAGCAATTTCCAACCATCTGCTTCTTCCCAGTTCTGCCATTTCTACACTACTTGTTTTTGGCCATCGCTTTCTACAAGTCATCTCAGCAGTCTGTGGTCCCAGGGTCATGCTATTTCATATGGGGAGAGTGTCTCCCTTACCTCACTTGATGTTCCCCTTCACTTGGCACCGTCAGACTCCTGTCCCATGCATTTGTACCTGGCTCCTGTCACCACGTGTTGGCTCCATCCCATACCTTCTGGATATACCCACACTTCCTTTTGTTACAGAACCTTCACTTCCATGGTTAGGTGACACTGTGACTTGACCCTAGAGGGGCTTCTCCACAAAATAATGTTTGTTAATTTTTAAAAATGTAACAGTACATTGGGAGTCAGAGAAAGGGAGCAATTCATTCCAAGATGGTTCAGGAAAGCCTCTCCAAACAGGTAAACCCTGAGTTGGATCAATAAACGTTAGCCAAAAAAGAAAAGATTCTAGTTTGAATCTTGGATGATTTTAGTGAACTCATGTTGTATAAAAGGCCCGAGCAATCAATTTTCTCACATTCACATCATATTATGTAAAGCATCATCACACAGGAGAATAGA
Source organism: Tonatia bakeri (assembly GCA_004024845.1). NCBI lineage: Eukaryota > Metazoa > Chordata > Mammalia > Chiroptera > Phyllostomidae > Tonatia > Tonatia bakeri. The sequence goes on along the minus strand of PVIA01013085.1, from coordinate 18,556 downwards.
TATAATAAATCTTGGGAAAGAAGGATTTCTAATGGAGGTCTCAGCTCATCCTTAGCTGTCAGGATACTAGATTTTTCATATTTAAGATAATAATTAATGGTGCAAATCTAAGGTGCCAAAATGACCAAAATAAATTGAGCTAATCTAGCATAAACACACCTGAGATTGGTGTGTAATTAAATTCCAATGATGTACTTTTATAACAACAAAATATATTTTTTTCTTATAATAAGATTATATTCTATTCAGTCTGGCTGTTACATTACCTCTCGCACCAGATAGAACATCACTTAAAATGATCAAATAGCACTGGCCTGAACAAGATTTTCAAGTTCATGGTGGCCCTGAAATACCTGAGCCTAAAGGGAAAAAATGGGCCTCTGATGCTCCAGTGGGCACCGTCATGAACAGTAGTTACATCCTCAAATTCTTTGTCACTTAGTCATTGTAAAGATGTGTTTCCTCTGGAAAACTCATTTGATGTCTTTAAGGTGCCTTTTAATCCTAGATTGTTTTATGATTGGTGCTATCATTCAGTGACCTGTTTGATGCCTCCATTCTCTTATATTCCTGACAGGTAGTTGCTCACTCAGACCCTGCTGAACAGCTCAGTGCTTTCTGAGGGAGTCTTGTCCAAGTGTGTCTACATGAGATCATCTAAAAATCCTGGGTAAGTCTACATTTTCTTAATTCATAACCCTGGTCCTGGACATCATTTGATTTTTTAGAACAAACCCAAATTCTTCTATGGAACAGGCTATCAAATATCTGAAGACAGAATGAATAACATAATTAAGATCGATTATCTGTAGCAAAAGGAAACACAAGACTATTTTTCTTTCTCCATCATCTAAACACTGTTTGGCACAGCTATTATAAATTGTGGTGCATGAGATATCCAGATCCACTTATGTTTTTCTCCAAGATATTTAATATGAATGTGAATTACACGTGTTGCCCCAACAAAACTATGTGTTCTGCAGGATGGGATACCGCAACTCATCCTCCCCCTCAACACAATTTAAGATCAACATATGGAAGAAAGGGATTTCAGATTTTATCAGAATTTTGGGCATTGATGAAACATTTACTGAGGTCAGTTGTGGGTAAGACACCACATGCCATAATCAGAAGGCAGATATAGTAAGACAGAGAATCTCTGTTCAAGGACTTTATGTCCTAAGAAAGTCACATACACAATTTCATTGTAGCAAATATCTATATTCAAAGAGACATCAGTGCACAGAAAATGTGATAATCCTTCCTGTGTTGCAGAAAAAGATATTTCAGTGGTGGATACCTTTAAGATTAGATCTGAGAAGTGAGAATTTACAAACCAGGCAGAAGAGGGAGGGCATTCTAGAAGGAATCAAGAGTGTTGGCAAAAACAGAGGCGTGGAATGTGTCAATCCAGGAGGGAATGTACTTCAGTTGTGAACAGCGTCAAGTGTGTAGGAAGGGAAGAGAAATGTGGCGAAACAGATAGGTCCAGCCCCACGTCACTTCCCTGCATGCACTGCAAATGGGACCTCACACTCATGTATAGCTCATAGGAAACCACTGACGGGTTTTGGTGAAAAAGTAACCTTCAGAGTTCGTATTTTTAGAAAGGTGACTTATGACTCTGCAGAAAGCAAACTGATGCAGAAAGGAAAGCAAGTTAAAACAATCGGAAGAAAACTTTAACGAGTACACCTGAAAGGTGAGCCTGAGTTAGAAACGGGCCCTCGGTGTGAAGAGGATGGGATCTGAGACCTACTGAAAAGAGAGGACTCAGTGGGCTTGGTGACTGTTTAAAGAGAAAAAACAAGTTTAAATTACCACTCTGATTTCTGGCTTTGGAGCATGACTGGAAGATGGTTTCTTTAATTGAGATAAGCAATAGAGGAAGATAAGTCCATTTAGAAAAAAAATGGTGAGTTTTGTCCATTTTTATCTGAAGATGTCAGTGAAAATTGAAGGTGGCAAAGCTTAGCAAGCAGGTAGAGGTCTGTACCTCAGATGGAGCAGGTAGAGGTCTGTACCTCAGATGGAGCAGGTAGAGGTCTGTACCTCAGATGGAGCAGGTAGAGGTCTGTACCTCAGATGGAGCAGGTAGAGGTCTGTAACTCAGATGGAGCAGGTAGAGGTCTGTACCTCAGATGGAGCAGGTAGAGGTCTGTAACTCAGATGGAGCAGATAGAGGTCTGTATCTCAGATGGAGCAGGTAGAGGTCTGTGCCTCAGATGGAGCAGGTAGAGGTCTGTATCTCAGATGGAGCAGGTAGAGGTCTGTATCTCATATGGAGCAGGTAGAGGTCTGTATCTCAGATGGAGCAGAGGTTCCTGCATTGATGAGGAACCAATGGAAATGGTCCCTGAGGAAACCAAAGGTGACCGGGGAAGCAATGTATGTAGAAAGCACATGTAGGAGGACCACCACAATGAACTGGGTAAATACATTGTCACAAATAACATGTATTCGATGAGTAGAAAATATGAATAGACCTATATCGAGTAATGAAAATGATTTAGTTGTTTAAGTAGATATATTAAATATATTTCCAATAAGAAGTTTCTAGACACAATTGATGGAATTGTATCCAACACTGGAGGAGAACTAATATAAATCCTGCATGAGCAGTTTTGTACAGGAGAGGAGCAGTGAACATGTCTCAGCTTAGTCTATTAACAAAGTTTTATTATAAAAGCTATAGATAGCATTCCTCAGTAACATAAGCACAAAAGTCCTTTAAAATGATTTTCATGTATTACAGAACAGCAGTACCTAAAAAGCATAGTACACCATAATGAAAAAGCTTAGCACAGGAATGAAAAGATGTTTTAAGAGCTAAAAATCAATATAAATGACCATGTAAAGGTTCATACATACTATTGTGTCATTAGAGGAAGAAAAAACATTTGCTGAAATCTCACACACACTCTTCTTACTGGAACCCCGATGGTTTCTCCCTGAGTCTACCTGCCGACGGGCACTGGCCCACCAAAATGTGCAGGCAGGAGATGGCACTATAGAAAGAAAAAGTTTAATATCTAATTAGCCAATGAAAAGAAGGGGAGCTTATGCTCTTAAAAACCCAACTCCCTGTTGGTGTGTAAGTTATACAGGGCAAAATCATAAGACAACATAGGTTAGAGGTTTGGGGTTGTGCTGGGAGGTCAGAGGTGAGTACAGGTAATAAATCATTTCTTTAGTCTTGAAGAGATGTCTGAGGTCTTCTCTAGCATTCCTATGTCTGGTCTCTATGGAAAGTGGCCAGGACACTGTTCCACGTGAGGGTTTAGGAGCTAAGTCATAGCCTAGGTCGAGATCTTACTGTTAGACTGCCGAGATGCTACTGCCAGAGGCCCAGACCTTGGGACCATTAGTCAGGCCTGGGCTCCCATCTTCTACTGCCTCAGAGGCTGTGATTATTGGGTGTGCCAGGGGCAAGCTAGGTGTCTGAGGAGTATATACTCTATATACATGAGAAAAGCTAAATTCCTCAAACTGACAAAGGGAATCTAAGAAAAACCTTGAAACACTACAATCCTAAGTGATAATAGACTTCATGTTTGGAAGGGATGTAATGTACAGCACAGGAAATATTGTCAAGAATATTGTAATAACTATGTATGCCAGGTGGGTAGTGGAAATATCAGAGTGACCACTATGTAAAGTATATGATTGTCTAGCCACTATGCAGTGCACTGAAATTAATACAAAATAATATTGAATGCAAACTGTAATTAAAATAATGTTTAAAATTTTAAAAATACAAGGAAGGCAAAAAAAGCCACTTTCACAATTTCTATTCAGCACAATAATGGAAGTAACAGCCAGCACAATGAGGCAAGGGAAGTATATTAAGAAATAAAAATTGTAAGCAGGAGGTAAAATAATGTTATTTGCAGACAACATTATAATTCACATAAAAATCAATCCTGTAAAATCTACAATAGTAGATACTAAAACCAGTAAGTAAATTTACAAGACAGAAAAACACAACATCAAAATACAAAAATCAGTTGTAGTCTATACACTAGTAACAAACAATCCATATGTGAAGTTTAAAACCCTTCAGATATTATTTTAGAAAAATAATACATAGGAGAAAATTAAATTACAAAAATTGCTAAGAAAAATTAATTGGAAGATTACCACATACCTGGATTGGAAGACAATATATTGCTAAAATGACGGTTCTTCCCAAACTAATCTATAGATTCCATGCAGTCCCTACCAAAATCCCATCATGCTTTTCTTGAGGAAACTGACAAATTAATCTAAAATTTGTAGAGAAATACAAATCATCTAATAGAGCCAAAACAATTAATATGATAAAAGCAAATTTGTAGAGCATGGATTACCAAATTTGGAGACAAACAATAAAGTTACAGTAAACAAAACAGTCTATCATTTGCATTAGCATCTGTGTAAATATATAGCAATGGACCGAAAAGGAATCTAGAAATAAACCCACATGTATATGAACAACTGATGCTCACCAAAAATGCCAAGATAATGCAATGGAAAAACGGCAGTTTTCTCAAGATGAAACAATTGGACAGAGCACAAATATGGGAAGAGAATGGATTCTTCATCAAATGTGAAGGTCAGAACCTTACAGGAGAATGTTCACAGATATAGCCTGTCCTCAGCCTGGAGTACAGGCAGAAATCACCATGCCCAGCATCTACAGAAGTCCAGGCAATCAACTCAAACAGAATAAAAATATTTTATTCATTCATGTATTTATGTAACATCATTGAGTAGCAGAATAAGATGGAGACATTCGAATTCTACAGGGAGAGGAAGTGGCACTTTCGCTTAGATTAAATTTGTAGTATTTGAAGCCATTTGTAAGGATCTGTGCCAAGAAGGAGCAAGGGAATATCAGGATGTCAGTTTGCAAAACATTGCATGGTCTCCCCTGTCCTCTGTGAGCAGAAATATGCATGCAGATGGAGAATGGAGCTTTCTGCATTTCAGTGGGAAATTGAGGAAGAATAACGTATGTGCCCTTAGGACATTGCTGATGTGTCCTAGAGAAAAATGTGATTGAGCTCATTATTATACACATTCTGTTGCTGAAACACGTTCAGGGTGGAATTCTGCCAAAAGGCAGCACAAAGTGTCAATTTGCTTCGTGTTCAGTGAGGTGACTGTTACTTCCAGGATGGCGGCAGTGACATTGGTTATAACTGAGGTTTGGGTTCAAGCCCCGGTGGACCTGCGACTGACCAGAGCCTACCAAGAGTGTGATGGACTCTCCTATAATATTGTCTTTTGGACTTGACCCATTGCTTCCCCATGGTCAAACCAGGACAAGGTCAGGGGACAAATGAGCCTCTGGGATCCATCCCCATATAGCTCCCATGTCTCAGCTATTTCATCACCCACCTTGTTTCTATTAGGAGCATTAAAGAACGAGGAGGGGGAGGGAGGAGGAAGGAACTGTTTGTGCCAGACAGAAAGTACCAAAAAGGTTTTCCAATTTCACTAGCATTTTCCCCATTTCAGTATATAGCTTGAGTCTGAATTAGGTCCAGAAGCATAACTACGTCCAGAACAGTTGAGGTCTGGGTTGTAGAGTCAGACCTTCCGTCTCCAGCCACAGCACTTACCTCCTGTCTGGCCTTATAAATAAATTCCGACTCAATTTCATCCTCTGTAACATGGGATTGTATTAAAATTGTTGTAGGAGTAAGAGAGACAATGTTGGTAAAAAGAAAAAAACATAAAAATAAAATACATTTCAAAATTTTTTTTCAGTGTTGTCTGTTTTATCATAAATGCCGTGCTTCAGATAACATCACTTACCTGGCCCCACAGAAATAATAGGAAAGCAAATGTAAATTCTCCTGCATTTGTGCTGGCTGCAGCCAGTAGTCATCTATGCGATCATTGTGGAAGGGAGACTTCTGTGACATCAGGGAGGCGTCAGAGCCTGGGCTGTGACTGATGCGAGGCTGTCACAACCTTGAGGGAAGGGGAAATGATTGACAAGGAAAAGAAAAAAATGGAGACAGCAATAACATCTTGCAAACCAGACTTCTCTCCTGCCCAGCTCAAGGGAGTGGATTGAACATAATTAGAAACGACCAAGTTCCACCCCAGATCTGATTGCAGCTATTGAGACAACCAGCTGTTTTGGAGGATCTGAGATTCTGTGTCAGCCCAGTCCTCTAAGCTGAGAGATCTCCCTCTTCTTGTCCGTCACACAATTAAACCATTATTTCATTCGCTTTGTTCGTCACACGACCACATCACTATTTACGTAAATATAAGCCACTGTGTAGGCCGTTTGCTTCGCTGCTTTCTCCCTCTCCATTCACCACCCCAGCATTACTGAGACTGCCTGAAAAACAGAAAAGTGGTCATAGCAAGGGATATGTCTTATGAAATGATCATAAACAGCATTAATTCAATATTTAGTACAAGAGTTTCAAACTTTCTTTCTCCAGAGTACTAATAGGAATTACATTGAGGCTAATAGTAATTAGTTCCAGTGTTGCGGGCCACACCGTCGAAGCTATACCTGTTCAACTCTGCTGCTACAAACTCTGGCTCGCCATAAAGGCAGCCAGAGCTGGATAAATAAATGAGCAAGGCTGTGTTTTAAGAAAACTTTACATAGGGCCAGTGAAATTTACATATCATATAAAGTTTACTGTTTTGATTGTCCTTAGGTATATAAACATGGAAAAAGCATTCTTAGCATATGGATCATACAAAAAGCAGACAGCAGGAGGGTCTGGCCTGAAGGCCATTGTCAGCTATTCCCAGTTCAGCATACAGGAAGGACAGCCCATATGGACTCCAGAACCCACCACCTTGGGTTAGTGACACATTCCAAGTCCCCAGATACTTGGAGACACATCCCAGTGGGCTTTTCGGTCCTGTGGCACCTTCTCTGGCCTCCATAGTTGTTCTGAGTCTCACCTTCGACCACAACACAAACCAACAGGCCCGTACAGGTGTCTGTGAGCACATTACTCATCGGAGTGAGGAGACTCTGATTGGCTAGGGAAAGGAAAGTTCTTTCTCTTGTGCTTGAAGACACTTCCTCTCCTGCAGATGGTTTCCTCTTTAGGCTTTTCCCACTGGAAAGCACACCATACTCAAATGCCTCACCCCACTGGAGACCTGACCGGAGTCATGCTGTTCATGTTCGTACCGTTTACTGACTCCCCCGGGTGCACCGCCAGCTTCCTGGTGGCTGTTGAAGCCATGTGGAGTTCCCCATGGGCTGTTATCTTCTGCTCTTAATTGAAAACCAAATGCTGCCTTTTGTCATTGCCTAATTTCTCAGTTATGAGGACAGATATCAATGTGCTTATAAAACAATTGCATTGCACCAAAGCACTCTGTCTCTATAATATCTTGCCTACTGACCTGTTAAGTATTCAAGGGAAAAATGGAGGAAAAAAATATATAAATATATATGTAGAGTGAATGTGCTTGGAAGTGTCATGCTTTAGTGAAACTTACAGCTTTCCTCTTCAACTCAAGCACAAAGAATGATTGGGTAGCACTTTTGCAAAATTTCAAATATCATCTATATAATATGTATAGTGAAATGAGGGCTAAATGTACTTTTAAAATTATTGGAAACTATATATCAGTGTGTGAACAGGTCATTGATCACACAATCAAGCTTTTATTGGAAACTCTGACACCAATCTCCTTCTCTAGAAACCTTGAAGCCCAAGTTTAAAAGTAGAATCACAGCTATAATAATGGAGGGGGGAGATAAAAATACCTTTCATTATTGTTTCCTCTGGTGGAAATTTATAATTACATTTCAACAAGCATTTTTAAGTAATGAATAATATCTAATTTTATCTTTATATTCTCTATTATCCTCTACTAACAACGCCTTGTAAGTAGTGAAAGAAAACTCAAGGGTAGCTCAAGGGTGACAAAAGTAGCAAGGGTTTGGAAGAAGAGGGGCTGAGTCCTGACTTCCTGGTTTAGTAGGCGTATCGTTCTGGCCAGTCCAGTTAATATCACATCTTCCATGTGCACATTTAAAAGTTAGCTTGCTTTCAGAACTGTAGATAAAATGTAAAAAGTAACAAATTCAACATGTGAGGCACACTAAATGTTAAATATCAGTAGGAATACTGGAAACATATATTAAAAATAACCCAAAAGTCCAAGCAACAGTTTACATCTTCAGCATGAGGGTTAAAAAGGCACTTAGAGGTCATCTCGGAACCATCTCTTAACCAAGATCAGATGCGGAAATTTCTGCTCAGAGATAAGATGTTTACCTGAGCACATCCAAAGAACTATTAGTAGTCTTGGATACCAAAATGGTCTTTAAGCATCTGATTCAATGTTTTTTTTTCACTCCATGCTAGTGACTGCTTAGGGTTGCCATATTTAACAAATAAAAATTCAGGCTGCCCAGCTATACTTGGTCTTCAGAATGATGTGTTTATTTATCATTTTAGTATGTGCCCATGCACTATTTGGGACATGCTTATACTAAAAATTATGGGTACTTACCTGAAGTTCAAATGTAATCGAGCATCTTGTATTTTATCTGGCAACCCAACTTAGGATAAGAAAAGGCAGCAGTTACAGGAACCTGGGGCTCCAGACTGTGTTTTAACCATTACAGGACTATGACAAGAGACACAAAACTGTATTTCTCTACTTCAGACTTGAAACCCTAGTGCAGGGTCTTCAGCCCTTTTGAAATGAACAGAACGTGGGCTGCTCCCCAAACCCAAGTCACAAATTAGTTTTAGAAAATAACTGTGGGCTGCTCTGTACATGATTAAAGACAGCCATCCCAATTATTGGGTCAAATGCACTGTTCTTGCACTAACTTCTTCCCGCTTTCGCTGAATGGGGTGTTGTCAGCTCCTCATTCCTTCATGTCCTGCGAGTGCCCAGTGCCACCTGTACTGTAACTCCAGTCCCTCTTTCCAAGGGAAATGCTCCCTATTTCCTTTGTAATTAAAAGGCTCAAAGTCTCAGTGTGCACAATGGCAACAAATAATTGTACATTTATGGAGGGTTTACTGAGTGCCAGGTGCCATTGTTAATATTATGTGTGTGCAAATTAATTTAACATTCACAACAACCTTCTAAATTTGGCTCTATTATTATACCCATATTACAGATGAAGAAACTGAGACACAGAAAGGCTATGTCAGTTGCTCAATACAACACAGTTAGTTAGTGTCAAAGGTGAAGCCACTGAGCCTTGGGAGTCCCAGAGCACCCAGACTTGCAGAGTGTTGTACAATCACTCATGACCTGGAGCGTAGACACGCTTTCCTCTGCAGGACAGAGCACTCCTCTAACCTATTGTATGTCACCTGTTGTTTCACTCATTCTGCAAGAGACTATCATTGTATTGCTGATGACTGACAAATGTTTCTCAGAGATTATACTGCCAGTTTACCCTCCGGATGCACATCTGGAAAGAACATCATGAGAAAACCCAACACAATGCTCTCATCCTGATCTCAGTTCTCAGGACTGGGCCTTCTGAGACAGAAGGGGCTTTTCCCACTAGTTATCTTTCCCAGCACGCTCCTCACTTCTGCAATCTCCTGGCATGCCCTGCTGCCAGCCAGCCAGACAGAGATGAGTCTTAGTCCGTGCATGTTCCCACCCAAGCCACGATGTTGTGTGCAAAACCTCAGGGCTTCTCGGTGCCTGCAGGAAAGGGAAACAGGGACGTAACTGTGAAGAAGTTACCTCCAAGAAGAAATGGGACTGGCTGGAGGTAATGTTTAGTCTTTCAATTGCATGTAGGACTGAAGAAACATGAATGAATCCTTGCTGTTCATCAGACCAACATTATGAACATTCAGTTGTTTGAGAGCAGCTCTCCCTCTGGAGGTTTCACAAGGATGGATTTTAATGATCTTGTGCTTAATTGCATCTTTATGGAAAACTATAAAATCACAGCACTTTAAATGGGTTGACCGAACTGAAAAAATACCACTTGAAGAGCAAAACTATTATACTTCCTCATCTCAAAACTGTAAAGAGTGATGTTTAGCTCATTTAATTACCTTTGAAATGGTTCTCTTTAAAATTTATAGATCTGGGATGAATGGAATTATGTACTTTATTTCTCTTACAAATAATGATAAAATTTAATTCTATATAATTCCCAAATTCAGTATTTATAGTGAGCAAACTCAAGTCTATTGGTCAATTAAATTTTTAAAGATCATGTAAGTTGACTTTGGTATTTTTCTATCACTGGAAGAGACCATGTGCTCAACTGTTTCCTGGTAAATAGTCTTTAAGGTAATACTTCAGTCACACAGTTCAACCTAACATCATGTTTGAGTGTATGTTATGACCCACCATAGAACAGCCGCTATAGGAAATATATTGAGAACTCTTGGAAAAATATATTCAGTAAACTTTGGTCTTACTATTCATCTACCTGTTCCATGATTTTCACCTACAGAACTCCACCCCATTTCTTCCCAAGATCTTTGTGTTCTGATTTTCTTCTCACATATACATTTCATTACTCACCTCCACCCCAAAACTCAGGTATCCCCTTGGATTCTCTCCTTTCCCTTCCTTTTATATCTGGTTAATTTTTTTTTTTAAACTCAATCATTCATCCAAATTATCTGTCGCATCTGGCCTCATTCTCCCTATGCCTTTGCTCAGTGGCTGAGGTCAGGCTCCTACTAACTTTCACCCAGATGATTTCAAAAGATTTTAAACTTGTCTCCCTGCCTTTGATCTCTTGCCCTCCAGCCCATCCTCCATAACACAACCAGAACAATATCTTACAACACCGGAAGGATGTGACCATGTATACACTTGAGGTCTTCCAGCATTTGGCTAATGTGAAAACCCGTGTATGGTCATGCTCTTCTCCAGCAATTGTTCTCCAAGAACCTCATTTTGCTCCTGAAATAAGGGAAAGGATGGTTGATTCCTCCTTCAAAGTTACATTTTTGATATGAAAACCCAGGCTTTCAGGACTTTTTTTTTTTAACCTTGCTTTCTGACCCCTCACTCAATTCACTGTCTTTGTTACATTTATGCCATACAAACATATTGCCTTTCCCATAGTTTTCACATTTTAGAGCTCTTGGACTCTTTGGCTTCCCCGTAAATGCCCATTCATCATCTAAGACTGCTTACACATTTGCTTTTCTGAAGGTTTTTAAAAAGCCTTTATATGTCAGGTTAGCCTTGTCCAAATGGCATAACCATGCTCCAGGTACTTTTTAAAGCAATTTAGATATATTAGTGAATCCAGTTCTCCCATAATCCTATCAAGCAGGTAGTTCTTTAACTCCTGCTTTACAGATAAAGATAATGAGGCTCAGCAGTGACATTTTCAAAAGTCATACAGCTAGTAGGTGGTAGAGACGTATTTAAACTTGGCAGTCAATTCTGGAGTCCAGTCTCCTAACAACTATACTGAATTCCTATCCTCTAAAATCTTAGGATATTTGGGACTGACTTCTAAGTAAGTATTTGACACAGAATTATTTATTTACTGATCAGTCCATTCAGATAGAAAATTTAAACTGATAGAAAGCACAACGTATTTTTCATGTTTTACATGCAGCATGCAATAGAATGCATGGTACTTCAAAAGGCTGAGTGAACAAGCGATGGATTCCAGAAAAAAACAAGTTTCTTAAACAGTGAGATGATGTTTGAGATTAACTTATTCTTTGTACCATCATATCTAAGAATGTTTTTGATAGTTTGTTAATCTAGAAGGTAGGGGCCTGAAGAAGAATTTTGATAGTCTGAGACATGCATTTATTTAAACTACATCACATCTTGTAAAACAGGCCCATAGGGCCTTAGGACTAGAAGGAATATTATCTTCCCTAATGTTCTCATCTGGTAGACCGCCTTCAATCAGAATTTAAAAACTCCATTTAATAAGATGTAATTATGATAATGTTATCTTCATTTCTTTTTCTCTCATGAAATTTAATCATGACGTTAATACCTAATTTTATAGTTCTTAATGCTCTGTATTAACTCTGTTATTGAATGTACAATTATAAGGAAAATTCCCAGCCAGATTAGGCTGATTCAAGTTTTTATAAAACCGAACGATGCCCTCATTCCACAACCCATACCTCTGACTGTGCACTTCAGAGTGCAGAGTGTGGAGTTCACACAAGCCCAGGGTGCCCACTGATGATTCATGTGATCCCTTCAAGCCCCTAACACCTTAGCTCTGCTGAGGGGAAGGCTACTTGAATGACATTGCCTTGCCTGGGTCTAGCAGAATGGTGATCGATTAATCAATTGGTTTCCTTGGCAGTAAACTGGGTCTAAATGTCTCTGTCAGGGAAATCTGAAAAGGATGAAACCAAAATGTTGGGTTTCTATGAGTTGCAGGACAAATAAAGAGCTGAAGGGTTTTCATTTAGGAGGAAGAGCTCAGATATAATATTTGGGGCATTTGAGCCACATGTCAGGATTATAGTCATCAATATACCTAACCTCTCTAAAGTGGGTGTGTTCAAAATTCGAGTTTCCATATACAATAAAGACCATTTATATTAGGTGGGGATAGTTTATAGTAATATACTGATAGAGGTAAGAAAATGCCTCCACTTCTGGTTAGAATGACATTGTCCTCTTTATTAGAGCAAGTAAAAGTAACACGTGGTATTCAAATGGGGCAAAATGCCATTACTCTATGTGACAATTCTATAATCAACAATAGAAACACATCATCTCGAAAGTTGTTTTGTCCTCTCCTGCATTCCCAGGCAGAATGCGGCTGGCACAGATTCCCCGAAATCTCTCCATCGTTGATTGCACTTGGATGAGTGCCTTCTTAGAGAACGGGGATTTAATAAATGTTACTTATTAAATTCAAGGATTCTCTTGCACTTCAAATGAATGTCATTGCATGTTTTAGTGCCACCTTATGTTTAGTTTGGAATTATCTATGACATATTTGAGTGTTTTTCAGAATTTGGTCTGTTGACCATCTGGATCCAGATCATCTGGGAAACTTGTTAAAAGTGTGTATTCCTGGGTTCCACACAGACTCAGAATGGAAGTCTGTCTACTAAGGAATATGAACAAAAACCTCAAATTAGTTCTCTGAAACTCTAATGATCAGAAGTTTTTCTGTGCTAGGTTCTCATGCCCAACACAATCTCTCGATTAGTATATTAGTTAACACTTTGGCTTTAATACAAATAGTCTCTTAGTATAAAATATATTTTTGTTGTTGTTACTAAATTGTTGAGTGAATTTCCAAAGGGCTCTTTGGCAATTTTAAAGTGACTAAAATTGATATTAAAACAATTTGCTCCAGTTAAAATTCTAATAGATATGTAAGATATGTATAATTTTTAACCTACTGGGGAATTGGGTGATGAGAATTATCATATTGAGCAAATTCTTCTCACCAGGATTTAACATCAACTATCTCATTATAATTTAAAACAAAGCACTTTTGTCTGTTTTAAAAGTGAAGAAAAACTACAGAGAGGCAGTGGGACTTTTTCAAGTTTTTGTAGATGTAAGGGGCAGACCTGAGGCTCAGATCCAGGGTTGGTGAATGTGGAGACCCTACATTCCCACCTGAGTATCACTGCCACTGTCTTAAAGACGAGTGTGAATTGCAAGCATTTTGATCTCAAAATTAGTTTCATTGTAAGGTCAGCTTATATAAAAGCATGACATTGACACATATATTTAAATTTTCTAAAGACGAAAGGATAAAACAGTAAGCTATCACCACCATTGCAGAAGGATGAAATATAACTGCCTTAAACAGTCAAAACCAAATTGTTCCTACATTGTAACACAATGATTGTGACATTCGCTTATTGGAAGTCTTCATAATATAGTTGAGGAAAGCTACCATCTTGGGTATAAAGAGAAGGAAATCTACTATGGGCAGTTAATAGTTGGTATTTTGTTTTGTTTTTCCTAAAAATAGTTGTAAAATGTTGCTGATTTCCAATGCCCACTGTGTACCTGGTTCAAGGTGCTTTCAAATAATAACCAGCTTCAAGTCTTTCAAATGTCTTTATTTAAAAAGAAAACTTCACAATTGGTGAAATCATTAAACATATTCTAGGAAAAATTGTACCAATTTTCTTTGAGGAATAGGAAAAAACACATCTGTTAACCTCTGTAGTCAGCAACAGGAAACAAAACCCAAACTCGACTTTTGATGTGTGCTTTGATTCCTGCAAATTGACGCAACAAACATTGGAAATGGGAGAGGAAGCTGTTTCAGCTGCATAAAAAGCAAGTTTTTCAAATTGTTCTCTGTACCTTCAAGCCAAGGACATTGGTGCAAGGTACAATTTCTACTCAGTCTGAGGCTGCTGAAACAGGTGCTATGCAAATTCCCACCCTCATTATGCTTCTTGATAGGGTCTTGTTGTTAGAGAACACAAAGGCAGCCATCCTTTGGGTAGATGATTTTCTCTTCTTGCATGTACTTACATTTTAGGAAGACCATTTAGGCAGCTTTTAAAAAGTATCCACTGAATATTTATGCGCCATTTTTTTATACTAAGCATTTCTATAGATGGGGTTGGGTAAGAAAAATGAATTTTTCTGTAAGCGCTAGTTCTAAAACTTAAGTACTGTCAACTTCCAGCTTTTTATTTCAGAAGCCAAGGAAATGTTTCTTTATGCCTTAAGGTGCCACTCATTTTTAAAAATGTGCTTTTGTCACATGCAGATGAACTATTATGAGACTACTGATGATATTATAAATTAGTAAAATTAATCACAGTTCACAGAAGACTTTACATACATTGGATTATTGTCCTTAAAACAACCTTTGTGATAAAAAAAAAATACAGTATCCACACTGTAGAAACTGAAGCCCAGAGAGATCAGGCAAAGTCCTGGAGTCTCACAGCTAATAAAAGAGCTGGGATTAAAGCCCGTGTTTCTGACACACAACCCCAGGTTTTCCTACCCACTGTAATGCAAGTGAACAGCCTCACTCTAATTATTTCATCATCAGAACATGTAAATTCTGTGCATTTGTTTATTTTTCTAATCAAATGGTCAACCTAACCCTTTACTAAAGCTACATAAGGGGTGGATTATGTACATACTGGGTGAGGCAAAAGTAGGTTTTCGGTTGTTTGTGTGGAAAATAATAATACAAGAATATACTCTGTGTTTTGTGTACTCACAACTGTAAACCTACTTTGGTCCTACCAAATAACATATATTTAAATATGTTATAATATATATTTAATATATATCAAAGTATTGAAATATATATTAAATATATTTTTACATGTGTAATATTGGGGGATAGTAAAGAGAATTCAACATGGTCCCTTCCCTGCTTCCTAAGAAATACTTTGATGCAGAAATTTTATTCCCAAGCAGTTTCTCTGGGAAAAGATTACTCTCAGTAGAATATATAAACTCTCTAAGTGCTCAAAACTTTTAATTGCATCTTTAAGTAAATAAAACTGTTGGGACATGTTTCTCTACCACTTCAATATGTTATTGAATATCAGCCTAACACTGAATGAATGTCTGTTTAAACTCACACTGAATTTCAGAATCACAGAGACTGAAAGCTAAGCCATGATTCACATTAACTCAAGCTACAGAAGGCCCCCAAGACAGAGGTCTCCTCATTGTTACATTGGTCATGTAATATTACAGAAATTCCATGACTCCCACCTGCCATTTTTAGGGTTTCCAGAAAACCAAGATCCCAAACCCCTGAGTGAAAAACCATCTGGACAAGCATGACCTCTCTGGTCACCACAAAACAACACGTGTTGTGTGGAAGTCAGCTTTTGGTCATAGTGATGGGGGAATTTGGGGTTCCCTCCATAGTCCCCTGCAGGATCCTTCGAGGCCATACACTCATTCCTAAGCTCAGCCATCACTGCTAGCAGGTAGAGAGAATGAGTGGAAACGGAATGAAACAATGCTTAATGGAACCAAGGACACTAACTAGCTCTTAATTAGTAGACCACGGAATAAACCTATGCACTTTGAAAGTGGACAGCTAGGCTGTCTCTTGGGTTTGCTACCAAATGCCAGTGCGCATGCCTCTGGATACCCATGGCCATTCCAATCTACAAATAAAACCTGGCACCGCACGATCAGAGAATGTGTAGGCAGGGGTTCAATTCAGCTGGTGCTACTGTCTCTTCCTTCTCGTTGATATCGATTTCCCGTCAGCCATGGTGTTTAGGTTCCGTGACAGCTCTGGGGTCAGTCCTGATTAAATCCCCTCTTATTTACTCTGGAAGACAATGAAGACATTCTGCTGGTGCATTAAAAAAATCGATTCTATTGCTCATGGCTACCATTTGAGGCTATTCTCGGACCCCTTCTCTCTTTGGAAACCAAGTGGCACAAGGATGCAGGCACTTTACCTCTCGTGGTGCCTGCATAAAACATGCGGGCCATCAACCAAAACTTGACTTCCGTTCAAGAGTGTTAGCTCTTCAGGTTCCCAGGCTTGAAAGCTCCTGTCAGATACATAAGCAATGAAAGCACAAACAAACAAGATCCTAATATCAGGGCCTCCTGAATGATACTCTACAGACTTCTTTCTGGTGAGCAATACTTGAATTTCAAAATAAATAAGAAGAAACTAGGGACAAGAGGAAATAACTATTTTTTTTTTCTTAAGAATGTCAGATATGGAACCAGGAATTGGGGCATAAACCTATTAGCTCATTTACTCTACCCCAAACACCTACATACAGGTCAAGTAGCTAAGTGTTCTGGGGGTTGTTCAAGTTTGTTGATGTAGAGCAGCAAGGAGAACCCCTGCTTTCCTATTCCATGCCCTGTTTTGGTGCTGCTGTTACTTTAGTTTTTCTCTTTCTTTTTTTAAATTATATTTTAGTGATTGTGCTGTTACAGTTGTCCCAGTTTGTCCCCTCCACCCCTCAGTCTATCCCCTCACTGTTGTTCATATCCATGGGCCATGCATGTAGGTTCCTTGGCTGTTCCATTTCCTATGTTGTACTTCTCCCAATACCTATAACTAAATGTAGAGTAAATAAGCCTGTGAAAAGTACAAAATGATAAGTTCAGAAAACAATTTAAAATTCCAAAGAAAAAGCACAGGTGATACTACTAACAGCATGGACTTGCAGGGTCTAACTATGGGCCAGACATGGTTTAATGAACTTTACATCTCTAAACTCACTTAATCTTTACAACCAATGCATTAACTATACACTAAAAGTATTGTTCATGTTTTCCACACACAGAAGTTAAAACACAAAGAGGTTAAATGGCATAGCAGAGTCACACAGTTTGTAAGAAACAGAACTGGGATTCAGCTCAGGAACTATAGCTCTTCAGTCTGCATCCTTAAGCCAAATGCCATGCACGCTGCCACTCAAACTTCAGAATGGCCAGGGCTAGCCAGGGCAAACAGGATCATTTTATAGGAATGTGATATTTAACTACATAAAAATTGAATTTAAGAACAATAATAAATTACTAAGGCTGAATTTGCTCTTTGAAAACAAACTTTGCATTGTTACATGGTTTTCTTTCCAGTATAAAACCCTTACAGTTTATGAAGCATCTCTGTATGTGTGTGTTTCAAGAATTGGGGTGTCAGAGAGAAAAAGGAAGAAAATTTTGCAGGCACATGAATGGTTTTGATTGATAATGAAATGGATTTATTCAATTGCAATTTGAAAAGTCTCATTCAATTCAAATAATATAATTCAGAATTTAACTTTGTCACTATGGTACAAAGGTTTTGGTAAAAATAGATCTCCATGATCAGTCTGGAGGCAAAGGGTGGTGAGCAGAATCATGAATCACTTTTAGAGTTCATTGTCACTTATTGAGAGAAGCTCTGTGTGACATGTCATTGAGTCCATGGCTGGCAGTCCTGGGCCACTGTGGACTGTGGAAGTCTGTTTTCAGCCAGCTTATTTTTCCTGAACAGGCTGACCTTTTGGGGGACTGTTAGAAGTGCATGAATTCTATACACAAAACATCAGCTGATGCATTAAGAAAAAGCAACTCACTGTAGTCACTAGCAGTACTTTTATTTTTTTACCTTTTACCCCACTCTGCTTCATAGACATACTTTATATAAGCTTGTACCATTTCAGGTGAGATCATTTGATACCCAAAATATACATTCAACTTAAACTTTTGCTATAAGAGAGTGAAATCTTAGAGAAAAGTGAAAATAGTATCGTTTCTCCACCTGCAGTTCAGAACCAAGGTCACAAATTATGAATTTTAAACAGTCAATATATCACTCAGAAATCATTCTGGATAGAAAGATGGCATCTTTATTCAACTCACTTATGACTTTAAAAGTATGTTCTCGCTTAATAGATTTTTTATTTTTGACATGAATAACTTTTACAAATTGGATACTAATACGAAAAAACTTAACCCCTATCACAAAGCAATTGGATTTAATAGCATTTTCATACTGAATTTCATAGTCAGTGATGCTATCTCCCACTATGTCCAGAAATTCAGAGAAAATTGATGACTTGAGAAATAAAATGTACAGTTAACATTTATGTAACCCTGTGAGTATGACGTTGCTGAGAAAGATGTTCCCCGTGGAACAGGAGGCGCGCCGTCAAAT
>PVIA01013084.1:0-34105 GCA_004024845.1 Tonatia bakeri | reverse complement strand
TGCACCCCCATGTTCATAGCAGCACAATTTACAATAGCTAAGTGCTGGAAGCAACCTAGATGCCCATCAGTAAATGAATGGATCAAAAAACTATGGTACATTTACACAATGGAATTCTATGCAGCAGAAAGAAAGAAGGAGTTCCTACCCTTTGCAACATCATGGATGCAATTGGAAAGCATTATGTTAAGCGAAATAAGCCAGGCAGTGAAAGATAAATACCACATGATTTCACCTTTAACAGGAACCTAAACAACAAAACATAGAAACAAGCAAAATATAGTCAAAGACACTGCATTAGAGGACAGGCAGAAAGTGACCAGAGAGAGAAGAGGGAATTTCAGGGGGAAACGGGAAGGGTTTTGCAGAACAAAGTTAAAAGACACATGGATAAAAACTAGGGGGAGGGTGGTGATGGGAGGGAAGATGGGAGGGGGATGGGTCGGCTTGATTGGGAGTAAAGGGGAGAAAACTGTACTTGAACAATCATTAAAATAAAAAAAAAAGTGCCATTTTTTTTTCTCTGCTTGGAAAGACAGGCCCCCTGCTGTTTCTGCAAGCTGCAATGAGTTTGCGCAGTAAGTTAATTTCCTTGCTTTTCTCAGGACCTGGTAGTTCCTAGGTTCAGAGTTTGCCAGTAAAGTGGGAAGGATGGGGAGGGGGGCTCAACTTAATATGTTTTAGACAAAAGTGGTTACACACCAAGGGCGTTTTGTGACTCTGTTCACTAACCATTCCCTCTGGGAGAATAGATAGTTCTTCCCCAAGGAAACGATCGGTGTTTACAGGTACTGAGTTAAAAAATGGTGCTTAGTCTTCCCTGGAGAAAGGCTAGTTCTCCCTGGAGACAGTGCACCTATATATCATTTTTACAATAAAAGGTCACGGCTCTGGCTTAAACAAGTAGGATTCTTGATATTTCTTTGACACGTCACACCTCCATCCCACTTATAGCATGCTTTAGATCGACAAATTTATGAACACATTCACAACTTTCAGATATAGTTTTTTCTCCACTGGCAAATACTTTTACACTTTTTTTTTTTTTGGTGGTCACTGTATTCCTTGAGGGCTGAAAAGTGAGCTGTCTCATTATCTAGTGCCCTTGATAACTTTAGGGAGGCTGGAGAAGAGGGAGGGAGGATACTAAACTTGGCACGGCTTGTTCCCAGGACTGAAGCAGTCCCTGGGCCTCCAGAAGGGGGATTCAGAGTGGTTAAAAGGCACATTTTCTCATTGTTTTTCTTCCTGTGCTTTTTACTGTCTGAGGAGAGTGAGATCTTTTTCCCTCTTTAAACAATCAATTTAAATTCTTTCTGAGTAGAATCCTTATGATGTAATATTAGAGATCTCATTCCATTTATCAGAGGTTTAGCAAAATATTTTGAGGCTGACTGTTCCTTTCAAAACAGAAACAAAAACAAACTTCAAGCAAACCAGTATTTTCCAATTAAATTGTCTAGCCTTAGAATCTTATCTCACACCACCTGGTGTTGTTTTAACCTCTGCCCAACTTTTTCCTAAATCTAAAGATCCCTTACCAGAGAGACATCCAACAGCCTTAAAAAGCTGCTGAATTACCTTAAAACATTGCTCCTGTTCCTTAGAGAGCCCATTCCCCATGATTGAGAAACCTTTAAAGAAATTTTTAACAAATAAAAGAAACTTTTCTGAAATTCTTCTTACCGCAAGCACGGCAATTACAAAACCAGTTTCAGTTTTGTTTTCCCTCTGCACCTTTAAATGCCACTTCTTTGTAGCGAGGAGTGCAGTGGGTTGAAATGTGCTATTGTTGGAAGACAGTCAGGGAGGGGTACTGGACATTCCGGGTACCCTAACCCCACCTATGGGTCTTGGGTCCTCCTCCAAGCATTTAAGATTTCGAGGGGGGACTCGAAAGCGCCAGGTGACCAACCTTTACATTGCACTTACCTGGACAAACCAGAAGTTAGATTAAGTCATTTTGGAGGTCCCTATAAGGCCCCTGCAACTCTTGGGAATTAATCCCAGACACCCTTGCAAGGTTCCGATTCACATGGGAACACCGGATTTTCTCGAGCTGAGGAGAGGAAGTGCCTTTTGTCTTCAGAGCTTGACAAATGCCAGAAGCTCTCATATAAAACCTGTGACTAACACTAAATTCTTCTGTTAGCGATCTTTGGAGTCTGGTCAAAACCGAAACACTCATTCACTATCTGCTTTTCCTTATGCAGGTAGATGGAGGGAAAAGGCAAAAAAAGGCAAAATCGAAAGGACTGCAAGAGGCTACATGAAAGAAAGAATCTCCTGAGATGCTTGTAAATAGCCCTGTAATTAGTTGCTATTTTAAAAGCTGATTACAGGGAAGGTCTTTGCTCTTTCTCCTAAGCCTAGAACTAGTTGGGGGTTGTGCCACGGGGATGGGCTTGTGAGTGTTTTCACAGTGCACCTCTTGTTGCATGGATTTGTACTTGTGGCTGGCGGGAAACCTAGTGCTCTGTCCTGGTCCACGTTCCTGCTAATCCGCTCATGGGTGTCTATTGCAGTGAGTGCCCTTGTGGCTCTTAACTGCTTGACCCGTGCCGATGAGATTGTGGCAAATACTTGGGAGAGAGAGCAAGGCTTTTCCTTACTAAAGGGGGTGCAGATATAAAATGGCTGCAAGAGAGGACGACCTAGGGAGAAATCCCTTTTCCTCTGAAATCCAACACACCCTAAGACCTTACTGAAAAGCACTTGGTGTCATCTGCCCTTACCTGAACTGATGCGTGCACTCCAACCAAGTTGGTGTGTTGTCCATAATGACAGCTTGCAGCCCTGGGTCCCTGTTTTGGGCGCCAGATGATGCGGACTCTGGCCAGCGGTGTCCACGGTGTTGTGATTACAATGAACAAATTCACATGGACTACCCAAGTCCTGTGTAGCAAAAGGGATGGCATGGCCACTCTCAGAGAGAGAGAGCACCCCAACTCTTGCTTAGACAGGCTTTTATTGTTTTCTAATAGCATACATCAAAGAAGGTTTTCATTCATTATGCTCAGGTTTGCTTTAGGTGTTTACTTTTTACAGATAACAAAGGAAAGGATGTTACTGATGACTTCTTACAGATTAACAAGGAAAAGTGTTGCAAATGCAAGGGAACAATAAGAGTGATTGGTCTGGTTACACTCTGTCCTTGGGAGAATTAGCACAGACTTTAGGAAGTTACTTTAAAGATATGTGGTGAGCATTTACTGCTTCAACTCAGGGTGAGGGAGTTTTAGCAAGAGGAAGGCTCAAAGTAGCCTAGGTATAATGCAGGCCTGGTTTCCCACAGGAAAGCTAATCTGTGGGTTTGGCTCCTGTGTGCCAACTCAGTGCCTGCTGGTTTTCTGATAGGGCTGGGACACATTTGCCATTGCCAGGTGAACCGGTTCCCTATAGCCTGCAACAAGCAGAACACCTGAGAATGTTGAACATGCACAGGATGCAGTCACCAAAGATCAGCATCTGATAGTGTGAGAACTAAAGGGTAATCTGGGGTTCCAAAAACTGTATCAGAAAGTTCAATGCAGAATCATGGCATGACATGTGGCAAAATTCATTCCGAAGCTTCTACCACCAGAGCAGAAAGAACATCCTGCTGCAGTTGCTAATGAATTGATTCAAACTCCTACCAATGAACCAGATTTCCTTAAGGTCATAACCAGAGATGAATGATGGGTCTAGGACTATGATTCTGAAACGAAGGCCCAGTTATCCCAATGAAAGTTACCTGGTTCTCCATGCCCAAAGAAGGTGTGGCAAAGTCACATCAAGATCAAGACCATGTTAATTGCTTTTTGACTGGGAAGGTGTTGTCCACCATGAGTACACCCCTCCAGGTCAAACAATGAGTAAGGAGTACTAACTCAATGTCCGTTAGTTGAGAGATGCATTACAACAATAACGGCCACAGCTATGGGCAGCTTCATTGTGGCAACATGCCCACTGATGCATCATGTTTTGTGCAGAGTTTTTTGGTGAAACATCAAATCATCCACGTGACTTAGTTCCCCTACAACCCGGATTTGGTACCCTGTGACTTCTGGCTTCTCCCAAAACGAAAATCACCTTTGAGAGGGAAGTGATTTCAGGCTATTGATGAGATTCAGGAAAATATGATGGGACAGCTGATGGGATGCCAACAAAGGACTTTGATGTTTTGAACAGTGGAAGAGATGCTGGGAAAACTGTGAGGCCCCAAGGGGCCTACTTTGAAGGACACTGAGGCATCATTGTATTATGTTCAGTGTTTCTTGTATCTTCAATAAATGTCTCTACTTTTCATAGTGCATGGATGAATACTTTCTGTACAGACCTTGCACACATCCAAAAAACAGTGAATACCTGTAAGTGCCAGCTGCAGGCCTAAGTTGGGCACAGAGAGTTGAATAAAGATGTACTTCCTGATTAAGTGAGGGCACAGTTTGGGTTGTGGGACACAGACTTCATCCTTCATACTAGTTACATAATGTAGTTACCTAGCTAATGGGCTATGCTCAAGATTCTGGGACATCTCAAATGAAGCCAGGTTGGCTGGAAGTTGGATGGGCTGACAGGGCTTCATAGCATAAGCTGTAGCTTCATAGTGGTGGGGTTAAAATATGGACATGAGAAAAATCACAAAGCGTTGTGTCTGATTGGGCTTATTGAGAAGCTCAGGTCAGGAGTTATTTTCTCTGATAATTTTGGTGTTAATTTAGTTGAGTAATAAAAGGGTTCCCTTGGAGCAAGAGTGCCTCAATAAGAATAGAAGTGAGGTGTGAGACTTAAGATCCTTTTTATTGCCCTCATCTAGAAACATCACTAAAGAGCTAAAATTAGATGCTGTTAGATCACTTAATCTGAATTATATTTAGAAATTAGAGTGAAGACCTGCAAATACATGGAGAGCAGTTTTTTAGAAAGATAATCCATATATGTGCTTTGTATTCAAGGACTACTGAAATATTCACATTTTTCAAATGAATGGTTTTCATGTTTTTCACCATCGGCCCACTCTCTCCTACTTCTCACTCACTATGTATTAAAAGATCTTGTCTGGCAACCACATTTTTATTTTTATCACAGATAAGACAGTTAGAGCTTCTAATCAGCGTAACTAGGCTTGCTGTACCGACTTCATTTGAGACAAAAAAGAACACTGGATCTATTCATAGTTTGTGCCACTTTATAATACTAAAACTGTAGTGGGATACCTTCAGACTTACGAGATATTCACAGATATTTAGTGGTTCAAGGGTAAAGCACTGGATTGCAGTAAGCCTAGGTTTACTTCCATTATCAGCCAGAGGCTCCCTTGACCTCTTAATGACTCAGTTACTTTACTCTCTAGTTTCTTTTTTTATACCTGAAGTTCGTGGGGAAGAGTGCTATGAATGAAAAGTATGCTCAATGTGCATAAAGAAAAAATAGAAAAACATGAAAACACGACTTTTAAAAATGATAACTTCCATATATAAATTATGCTAACCTAAAGTGTTACTGCCTGTATGTTTGTAAACGAAAAAATAACAAATGTGAACCTTGCTTGGTTGCTGTCCCATTGAGAGCCCCCCAAAAGTTCAGTAAAAATTACATTTGAAAACCTTAAGTCCTGTTTTGTGAACGTCACGAGTCTGAGCTGTTACTTTACTCCAGCCTGAACCACCATCCAGACAGTAGTCAACGTTCACAACTGAGCTCCTAAGGACAGCCGAAATGAACCTTATGCATCAGCCATTTATGCTGTCAACTCCAGTGCATTTATTTTACTCCATGTAGGAAAGCCGATTTGTGCTGTTCTTCAGTCACCTGGTTTTTCGTAAGTGAAATTACTATTCTCTGGTGAAATGTTCAGATTTCCTTGAAAAATATAACTAAATAGTTTACTAAGCACGTGTATGTAACGTTTAGCGAAAGGGCATCTTGCTCTTCTCTGTGGGAAACAGATTCAGCCCTGCAGCATTATTATAGGCCCCTGCTGGAGCCAAAAGTCCTTTGGTCCTGTATTTCCTGGTGACTGCTGACGTCTTTTCTGCCCCTAGGCCCTCCAAAATCCAGGCAGCAGGAGATCGTGGGCTGCCCGGCGCTGCTTCCGGTGACCGCAGGTCTCGGAGCTGGCGGCACCTGGCGCTGGTGGAGGCGTGAATGTTCAGGCTGCGGGGCTCCCAGACTTTACGCTCCCGATACCGGCCCCGCTGCAGGCCCACTGATCCCCGAGTGTCTCCAGTCCCGTGTGAGGGTGTGGCTTCGTAGGTCTTGGGCAAAGAACTTGGGTGCTGGACCTAGAGCAACGTGGACCAGGGATAGGGCAGCGGGTGGTGTTTGCACTGAGGGGGCGGGGGAGACCGTGGGGGCGTCTGCGTTCCAGTTCTCGCGAAGTTTAGGCCCAGGCAGGAGGCGGTGGTGGGTCGGCAGCCGTGCGGAATGCGCTCGGAAAAGGAGGGGTCCGGAGGCCCCGGGGTGGCCGTTGCTGTGCGGGGCCAGAGCGGGAGGGAGAGGACCTCGGCTGTGGAAGTTCAGTTCTGCCGGGAGTCTCCACGGAGAGAGGCAGGGGCACCGCCAGCCTTGTCCTCCAGTTGTGGGGGCGGCGCAGGCAAACCTCGCGAGGAGAAGAGGACTGTTTTGAGCAAGGTGGGTGTGAGACCAGAAACGGGGTGGGGCGGGGGGAGGCGGGGTAAGGACAGCGATGCCGCCACACTTTGCGAGAGGTGGAAGGTCCAGCCCAGCGTGGAGCGGGGCGAGAACGGGTGGTGCTTGCAAATTCCAGAGCATAGTAGAGACTCGAGTGGGGAAGGACGCCGGGAGGGCGGAGCAGTGCAAGCAACACTCATTAGAGAGGAGGAAAGTTTTCAGCGAAAAATGGTGGTGCGCGCCAAAAGCCAGAGTATGGACCTTGCTGAGGCGGAGGCGGGGTGAGTGTTTGGGCTGCGGGTGTACGTCCGGAGGAAGATGTTTCAGACAGTGTGCAGGCGGGGCGGGGCGAGGAGTGGGGCGGGCTGTGCGAGGCCCAGTGGTGGCTCAGAGGTGGAGGGGCGGGGCTCAGAGTGGTGCCTTCACCGGCCGGTGGGCGGGGCCACTAGTGGCGGGTCGTATCAGCACCGCGGACAGCACTCGCGCAGCCGGGTCCAGAGCACCGCGAGACGCCAGAGCCAGTTTTCGGCGCCCTCTGACGTTTTCTTTTCTGATTTGGGGAGAAAGAAAATTCTTTTTTAGCCTCCAGAGGTGAACGTTAGGGCAGAGATGCTGGGCTCACCAGCTAGGGGTAGTAGCTGTCCACACTCTCGAGGACCTGGGCTTGAGGGGGCACGGAAGGGGGATGGTGCGGCTGGGTGAAGATCCTCTAAGGTCCAGAGAAGCTGGAAGGTGGAGAGCCTGGAAAGCCTGATGGCATGGTGGGAGAGGGCTCTCAGTGTAGACACCGTGGGCTTGAGGCAAAGGGTGTCCACTGCAGGCGGAGTTCCTCTTGGCAGTAAGAACAAACCGTTGGTTTGTTACTGCTGGTAAAAACATTCCAACGTACATTTCTTGCATGGGTCTTACTTTCTGATGTGGCCTAGCATGCAGGAGAGTGTAGGAGAAGGCATTATTTTTCACCTTGGGTACGGACGTACCAGCAGTTTCCTGGTAGTAATGAAATGGTTACATGAAAAAGAACTGCTATGCACAGCCTTTTCTGACCTCACAGATCCCTTTTCAGTTATTCAGCCTTCATTACCCTTTCCGCAGCCACATTCTCATGTATGTTTTTCTGAACCTTTTCTAAAATGTGTGTTTCTGCTGGATTCCTGGTTTAGCTTTTCCTCTGAGCATAAACACAAGTCACCAAGCATTGAAATAATTAAAGCTTAACACGGTAATAGTGAGACAAAACCCAGCCAGCGTCCTTTCACCAGGTGGTTATCCGGCGCCTTCCTCCCAGCCTCACCAAGGAGCAGCTGGAAGAGCATCTGCACCCGCTGCCTGCACATGATTACTTTGAGTTCTTTACTTCGGACCTCAGGTGAGAAGTTGTTTGCCAACATTAAGACTCTGAGAGGCGTTGTCAGTTTCTGGCAAATTATTATAGATAATAGAAGACATCTTTATTTCCATCTTCTTTTCCACCTGTTCCCAGCAATCAGTGCAGTCCTTTATTTCTGCAAGTTGTTTCTAAGTAGGCTGATCATTAAAGCCCTCTAAAATAGATTCTACATATGCCTCTACTGACACCACCATAGTCTAAAAAATAAAATAAAAAACCACCAGAACAACTAACAACATATTACTTAATTTTTGTTTTTGGATATCAACGAGCTTTATTTCATGTAGCTTTTTAACGTGAATTGTTTTAAGATATAACAGAGTAAATTGAATAAATAACAGATGTGTAACCTCATGAATTTTCACAACTGAACATGCCCATGTAACTAACAATAGATAAAGAAGCAGGATATTCCAGACCACAGAAGCCGCCTTGCGGTCCCTTCCATAACTAACATTTAGAGCCCACCCCACCCCTCTCAAGTTGTATCTTTTTCAGTTCCCCTTTACAACTTGGTAGATGGATGACTCTGACAACACTTTTTACTTTCAAATTTCCCTTTTATTAACAAAGACAGCACTGGCCTTCAACCGGTGACAGTTCAGCTGTGATTTAGTGATTTTTCACTATGTTTTTATGATTATCTTTATTATCCTTTTTATCTTCAGTATCATGAGTTCTCAGTATGGTAGCCATAAAAAGTTTCCTTTTAGCCCTGGCTGGCGTAGCTCAGTGGATTGAGCTCGGGCTGCGAACCAGGCATCGCAGGTTCGATTCCCAGTCAGGGCACATGCCTAGGTTGCAGGCCATGTCCCCCAGCAACCGCACATTGATGTTTCTCTCTCTCTCTCTCCCTTCCCTCTCTAAAAATAAATAAATAAAATCTATAAAAAAAAAGTTTCCTTTTGAATAAATACATTGCAGTAAAATTTGTTAATCTATTCAGTAAAAAATACCACTAACAGGTAAATATAGGTATGGATAAAAAAAAAAAGATGATTTTCCAATGACTAAAATTTAGGAAAACTGGTACAGTTGAAGGAGGACTGACAGTGGACCCAGAGTGACTCAGCTGGGAATCCCAATCCCACCCTTTCACTAACTGCACCCTCTGCAAATACCTAATTTCTCTAAGCCTCAGTGTTCTCTTCTGCGAAATGGGTTTACAAATTTGTGGTTGCAAAGGAAATTGGTAGCTGTGAGAGAGCAGAGAAAGACCTAGTTCTTCTGTAGACCCTGTACAATGTGCTA
Source organism: Tonatia bakeri (assembly GCA_004024845.1). Lineage (NCBI taxonomy): Eukaryota > Metazoa > Chordata > Mammalia > Chiroptera > Phyllostomidae > Tonatia > Tonatia bakeri. The sequence continues at coordinate 24,849 of PVIA01013084.1, read as the reverse complement.
CAGTAAATACTTTTCTAATACCTAAAAGTTTGCTAAATCAGTACAGAATCTTCTTTACAATATAACATTTTCTTCTATGAAGGAATTATAACTAGGTTGTATTGCAGCCATGATGCATGATGAGGCATGACCTATGAATAACCTTGCCTCTGGTTTACAACCCTGAGGACCAGTGGTGTAGGTTTGGCTCCATGCAGTAGAGAAACGAACCTAAAGTATCTCTGCCAAGTCATTAGAGAGATCTACTTAATGTTTTCTTTGTCTTTTTCTTTTTGCTGAAGGATATCCAGGTTGTTGTCATTTACTGAGAGATGGATCTTTTGCATAGAAGTCTTATCTGAGGTAGTTTGTTATATCCAGACAAGGGAAAAAAGGCAAAATTAAAGAAGTCATATATATTTTATTAACCATTCTTCTGTTATTTCTTATTTCAGTCTTTATCCTCATCTCTACTCAAGAGCATACATTAATTTTAGAAATCCTGATGACATTCTTCTGTTTAGAGATCGTTTTGATGGATATATCTTCATTGACAATAAAGGTTGGGTTATTGGCTTTTTAAACTTCTTGTTACAATCTTTAAGTAAATTAATTAAGTTTTGCTGGAATATTCGAGAGTTTTAATTAAAAAGATCTCATATTACTAATCTACAGTGATGCATAAGTTTACATCATACTGTTATGATTGTATGCTTTTGTTAAAAATTAAAATTATATATAAATGAAAGAATCTTAGCAATTATGTAATAGTGACAACTTATTTATATATTATCATTGGAGATTGAAGTTTTTCATATAAATGGGTAAATGAGTTTTCTGGATAAGTTAACTTTACTTTTTTAAAAAAATATTTATTTATTTTTAGAGAGGGAAAGGGAAGGAGAAAGAGAGGGAGAGAAACATCAGTGTGTGGTTGCCTCTCATGCCCCCTACTGGGGACCTGGCCTGCAACCGAGGCATGTACCCTGACTGGGGATCAAACTTTTGACCTTTGGGTCACAGGCTGGCACTCAGTCCACTGAGCCAACCAGCCAGGGCTGAACTTTACTTTTTATGTCTCCCAACTAAATTATTTTACCCATGTTTGATAGAAATTTTATAAAATGTGTTATTTGCTTATATTACTGTCTTCCTAAACAGTATTCTTCATGACATACGATTTCTGGATAATGTCATGGGAGGAGGGGATTATAATACTAAACATCAGTTTTTTACCATGTTTCATAGCATTGTGTACTGAGACCGTGTAATTTATCCCTGTCTAAATGGTTCCAATTTGCTACTTTTTGCGTCTTGCTTTTGATATTCTTTTTTCTTTTTCCTTCTTTACTGTCAGACTGACAGCCATTGTGTTCACTGCTATCATATCTGTACACTTTTAACAGCATATTGTTTCCTATGCATCTCTTACCAACCAGCCTTTTTCCACACACCCCCGCCCCTCCCATACTGACAAGTGTTTTCTTCCCCTGCACTGAGGGGTCACAAACTAGAAAAGATGGTGAAAGGGTGACTAGGCTGGGACCACAAGATGTTTGCTGTGAGTACAAGCAAGTTTAATGCTTGAACTATTTGATACTTGTGTTAAGTGTTCATTTAATCAGTAATTCATTCATCTGCCTTGTTTCTTGCCTTTTTAAACATTGTGGTAAAATACACATAACATGATTTTACCATCATATTTTTTCAGTGTACGGTTCAGTAGTGTTTAAGTGTGATTGCATTGTTGTGCAACCAGTCTCCAGGACTCTTTTCATCTTGCAAGTCTGAAATTCTCTACCCCCTAAACAACAGCTTTCACCATTTCTCCCTGTCCCCAGCCCTGGGCAACCACCCTTCTAATTTCTGTTTCTATGAATTTAGATACCCTAGAAACCTCGTAGAAATGGAATCACACAGTCTGTGTTTTTCTGACTGGCTTATTACAGTTAGCATAATGTTTTCATGGCCCACTAATGTTGTAGCGTGTGTCTTCCAGGTAATGAGAGAATGACCATATTGTAGTCACCTGGTCATTGCTGGTGAGTCTGAAAGTGAGTACTTGGTGGGTGTAGCGCTGCAGAGGTCGAGGGTTCCATTTGTTGATTAAGCACACAGCAGACCCTCTTAGTGATCATTTCTATGTGTGTGTGTGTCCCCCCCACACAACAACAAAATGAGGTGCTAGTGACTTTCGTTCTGAACTCTACGAGATCATTCTTTTCCAACATGAATATAGAATTTTAGAGTAATTTTTGCAATTTTTTTCTGGTTGAAGGCCTAGAATATCCTGCAGTGGTCGAGTTTGCTCCGTTTCAGAAGATAGCCAAAAAGAAGCTGAAGAAAAAAGATGCCAAAACTGGAAGCATTGACAATGGTGAGTCCTTTTTCAAAGGCTGGATTCTGAAATTACCAAATTAAATACACTGATCAAAAACAACTTCTTTCCTTTATATAGAGAGGAATATATTTGTTTTCTTTTTAAATTTACAGATCCAGAATATAAGAAGTTTTTAGAAACTTACTTTGTGGAGGAAGAAAAAGCTAGTGCCAATCCTGAAACTCTTCTGGGGGACATAGAGGCAAAGACGAGAGAACTTATTGGTCTGTTTTGCTCATTTCTTTCCTTTCCTTTATTGAGATATGTATTTATAGGGTATGTATTTATTTCTTGTTTTTCATGATTTTCATAAAAAATTGATACTTGTGACAGGTTTGGCAGAAGTGAAGAATATTTCCTAGTTTTGACAAAAGGATAGCAAGATGGCAGCTTGGGAAAATATTCAGAGTCTGTGGATGGGGGAGCTTCAGTTTTCAGTTACATTCATCTTGTTTCGAGGTTGTAAGGAATGAACAGTAGAAAAGACATTTGAGTGCTCTGTCCCTGGCTGTATTAGGGAAAGAGTGTTATATCTCAGGGTTGAAGTCAGTATCTTTTCAAACATCAATCACAGAAATGAGATGCTTGTCTTGAGTATGAGGTCATCTTGCTGCTGTTCAAAAACATGTCAAGCCTCCTGAATAAGCCAAGCAAATGAGTGGATAAACCCAGCCAGAGCCCTGAATCTGGTCTGAACCAGGCCTTCTGCCCTACACCTGCAAGTGGTGTGTTTTAGGGCTGGTTATCTCCAAGTTGCATTCCCCAGAAACTCAAGAGTTGACACAAAGAGTTTACCTTTTTCTATGATCTTGCACCCTGCTTGTGGCTCCCAGCATATCTATACTGTTCCCGTTTCTGTCTTTCTCTACTGAGTTCCAGGCTGCCCCTCAAGGCCCAGTTCTCCATCCTCCCCCTCCCTATGTCTACCTCCTGCTCCCTCACTAAGAATTACACAATAGGATATTATACTGTTTATAATTTATTTTATTTTTTCTAAAATATATTTTACTGATTATGTTGTTACAGTTGCCTCAATTTTTCCCTCTTTGCCCCTCTCAGTCCAATACCCCTTTCCCTCCAGCAATCCCCCTCTTAGTTCATGTCTGTGGATCGTGCATATAAGTTCTTTGGCTTCTCCATTTCCTATAGTATTCTCTTTTTTTAAAAGATTTTATTTATTTACTTTTTAGACAGAAGGGAAGGGAGGGAGAAAGAGGGAAAGAAACATCAATGTGTGGTTGCCTCTTGCACAGCCCCTAATGGGGACCTGGCCTGCAACCCAGGCATATGCCCTAATTGGGAATTGAACTGGTGACTCTTTGGTTCACAGGCTGGCGCTCAATCCACTGAGCCACACCAGCCAGGGCTCCTGTACTATTCTTAACATCCCTGTCTATTTTGTACCTACCAATTATGCTTCTTAATCCCTGCACCTTTTCCCAAATTTCCCTCTTCCCCTTCCCAGCTGATAACCCTCTATAAGACCTCCATATCTATGATTCTGTTCCTGTTCTGCTTGTTTGCTTAGTTTGTTTTTTTTCAATATACTTGTTAATAGTTGTGAATTTGTTGCCATTTTAATGTTCATAGTTTTGATCTTCTTTTTCTTAAATAAGTCCCTTTAACATTTCATGTAATAATAGCTTGGTGATGATGAACCTCTTTAGCTTTACCTTGTCTGGGAATCACTTTATCTTTCCCTTGCATTCTAAATGATAGCTTTGCTGAAAAGAGTAATCCAGGTTGTAGGTCCTTGTTTTTCATCACTTTGAATACTTCTTGCTAGTCCCTTCTAGCCTGCAAAGTTTCCTTTTAGAAATCAGCTGATAGTCTATGGGAACTCCTTTGAAGGTAACTCTCTACTTTTCTCTTGCTGCTTTTAAGATTCTCTCTTTATCTTTAACCTTTGGCATTTTAATTATGGTGTGTCTTGGTGTGGTCCTCTTTGGGTCCAGCCTCGTTTGGTACTCTCAGTGCTTCCTGGGCTTGTATGTCTATTTCCTTCACTAGATTGAGGAATTTTTCCTTTATTATTTTTTTTTAATAAGTTTTCAATTTAATTGCTCTTCCTCTTCTGGCACCTCCATGATTTGGATATTGGTATGTTTGGTGATGTCCCAGAGGGTCCTTATACTATTCTCATTTTTTTTAATTCTTTTTTTCTTCTTGATGTTCTGGTTAAATGTTTATTTCTTCCTTATATTCCAAATAGTTGATGATTTGAATCCTGGCTTCCTCCCCTCCACTAATGGTTCTCTGTAGGTTTTTATTTCACTCAGTATAATCATTTCTTTCTTTATGTTGTTACCATATTCAGTGAGTTCTTTGAACATCCTGATCAGCAATGTTTTGAACTCTGCATCTTATTTGGTTATCTCTGTTTCATTTAGTTCTTTTTCTGGAGTTTTGTACTGTTCTTTCATTTGGCCGTATTTCTTTATCTCCTCAATTTGGCAGCCTTCCTGTGTTTGTTTCTGTGTATTAGTAGAGCTGCTTTGACTCCATGTCTTAGTAGCATGGCCTGTTGTAGAAAAGGCACCTGTAAATTGTGTGGGGCGGAGCCATAGGGGCAACTGGCTTCACCACTTTGTGTCTCTGTGTGGGGGGTGGGCTTGGAGTGGGGACAGTGTCTCTGCCTGGCTTCTGGAGGTTTGCCTGTCATTTGCCCCATATCTAGTCACTTCACCCACTTCCTGTATGCAGTTGGCACCCTTCTAGCTGTTGCCATGGTGCTGAATCACAGAGTGGATGGGTTTGTATATGTTCTGAGCCATGTGGGTCCTTTAAATGGAGTCTCCTTAAGATCTGGCTGTTTCTTCTGCTACCCCAACCCCCACTGCTTCTTACAACCAGAAGTTACCGGGATTTGTCTTCCTGGCGCTGGAACTCCAGGTGGTGTCATCTGGTCTGAGGCTGAGATCACTTGCTCCCAAGGTATTCCTCCCAATTTAAAAAAAAAAAAAGATTTTACTTATTAATTTTAGAGAGAGGGGAAGGGAGGGAGAAAGAGGGAGAGAAACCTTCATGTGTGAGAGCTACATTGATTGGCTGCCTCTCATGTGCCTCTTGCTGGGGACCTGGGTAGCAACCCAGGCATGTACCCCGAAGGGAATCAAATCAGTGACCTTTCCATTTGCAGGCCAGCACTCATTCCACTGAGCCACACCAACCAGGGTTTCCTCCCAATTTTTATCCACCATATGTGAATGTGGGACTGTTCATTCCCCCGCCCGGGCCACCTCTCTGCCCATCTCCATGACTCTACCCCTCCTACCAGTCTGGATGAATGTGACTTCTTCAAATCCTCGGTTGCAGGACTTCCAAAGAGCTCGATTTTCTGACGGTTCTGGGTGTTACTTGTTTTGAGGTCTATTTGCAATTGTTTCTGTGGTTGCGCAAGGAGGTGAAGCGTTTCTGCCTGCACCTCCATCTTGGCTGGAAGTCTGTAATTTATCTTATTTTCCCGTCTCTCTGCATAAACTCTTTTCTCTTTGGCCTCTCTACTTCCCTCCCAGTGGGACTATATTTCTGTCTTTGTAGACCAGCACGTAGTAAGTACTTTGCTTGGACAAGTTTAGGTACTTGATAAATGTTTGTTAAGTAAATTAATAAGAAAGGTTAACATTATTAAAGTATTCTTTATTAGTCTAAAAAGAAGTTTTATGTTTTATAGTGGCTGATTTAATATGTAGCTCAAAGGATTTATAATTACTAAAGTAAACACTTACTGAGATGTATATACTTAGGGTGCATTAGCGCATTTTTATTCAGGACATTCTGACTGGGTACTGATTCGAGCCTGGGCATAGGGACAAAACATGAACAGGGCTTGCAAGGCCTCTGCCCTCATGTTGCTGTCTTCCTAGTGGGCACGGCTGTGGTATACACAGGCAGAAATCATCAGTCTTAAAGCCAGGGCACTTCCTTACGTGATACATGCACAGTGGAGTGAAATAGGATAATGAGATACAGAGAAAGGCCCCTATGAGCCCATATTTGAGCTGAGACCAGCAGTGCTAAGGGGTGCCAGAAGAGGGAACTCCAAGTGCAAAGTCCGGAAGCTGGGTGCCTGTGTGATTGGCACATGGTGGACAAAGAGCAGAGTGGCTAGAGAGGCAGGTGGGCCCATCATGCCAGGCTTGGGGATAAGAGCTTTGGATTTTACTTGTGGAACATCCATACCCATTGAGGGATGACATGGTCTGATTTATTTTCCCCATCACTCTGCTTGCTCTATATATGATGGATTATGGATGCCAGGAGGAGAGGCTGGGCCTCTGTTAGGAGGCTGTGGCTGTAGTCCAGGGAAGGCTGCTTGAATGAGGCCTGTATTCTGGAGGTAGAACTAACAGGACTGACTGATGGGTTGGATGTAGGAGGTAAGGGCCTCCAGGAGTTTGATTTGAACAGATCAGTGGATTGTGGTGCCATTGCTGACATGAGGAAGACTGCTGGGAGAAATGGTACTGGGGCAAATCCAGATTTTGCTGTAGAACATGTTCAAAAGAGGGCAGCAAGTTTATAGAACTTGCATTCCTCCCTCCTCCCATTTCTTTCCCACTTTGTTTAAATATCCTTATATAGGGTAGCCAAAGGAAAGTGGCAGGATCTTTCTCTTCGGGCAGTTTTGGGACATCCCTTTGGTGGCCAGGCACACACCTTCCAGGAGTTCCCAGCCGCTTTTCTGCAGAGGATGGATAAGTCCCTCCCTCACCCGTTCTCGAGGCCTGGTGCACAGTAGATGCATTGTAACTATTTACCGAATGAATGAATGTGACTGAGAATCCACTGGTTCAGGATGAGGCTACCGAGCTTTGTTTCTGTGATTCCTTTTTCTGTCCACTTAGATTTGCATTCTTACCAGGCAGATCATGGCAAATTGCTTCTTTCTTTTCTTAGATTCTGGCCTTCAGTGGGTTCTTATGATCAAGGGGTAAGCAGTAAGAGTTAAATGGAAATAGTAATTCACTCTGAAATTGCAGCTTAGTGCAGTGGCATATCAGGGTCTTGAGAGCAAACAGTCCTAGGACCTGTCAACCCCGTGGCCTCATCCTTAGCCTCGGGTTCTCTATTTCCGCAGAGGTTGTGGTGACAGTGTCTACTGTGCAGTGGCTCTCTGGAGGTGGGAACAGTTACACCGTTGGTTAAATTAGTACCTTCCATGATCATGTGTCCTCTATTTAATAAATGATACACTTCTGTGGTTTGTAAAGTACTTTCTTATACAGGGTCTCATTTTCCCTTCACATTGATTCTTCGAGGGTAACAAGGTAGGTGTTTTGTGGGACAGGAGGGAAGGCAGGTTCAGCTCTTCCACCCAGCTAGCTAGGTCACAGCCGTATCCTTGGCAGAACTTCCCTGGTGCAGAGCAGAGTCCTCCTGAATTTGGGGTGACTTGCTCTTATGAAGTACATCAGCCGTGCTAATTAATCTTAGGTCAGAGTTCATGGTTAACATAGGAGCCACCCAGGAAGGAAGGAGGCTCTTCTTGCCCCCTCCCCACCGGTGATGAAACGTGAGTATCTGCACTGTATCAGTTCCTGGGGCAGATCTTCTGGCAGATGCCATTTGATACGTGACATCGGATGTTCAGGAGTCTTCAATTCCAATTTAGAAACCCCTGGTCAGGGGCTCTCTTGTTATTTCTGATTCATTCCCGATCCTCAGAATTCTGGAAATGTTGCATCAGTCTTCAAGTGCATCCAAAGATTCCTCCTTCCTTCATTTAATCTGAGGTCTTGAAGACTTACACTATGGACCCAAACTATCTTCCACCTGCTCACCTACGTCCTCAACCACTGCCGCAGGGAGCACATACCTCTCAGAGCCAGTCCCTCGGTGGTGGGGGATGGGGGGCAGCACCTAGAGGCCTGCCACATGTTGGGGCGCCCAACGTCCCAGTCAGGGCAGACAGTCAAGGACATGAAAGCTGACGATCCACTTTGAATTGGTAGAGACATTTATTTCTGAGTAGTTGGTAATTTTTAGATCAGCAGCGCCATATGGAGTTATTTTCTAAATGTTTACCTCTGGTTACTCTGATTTAGGGAGCATATATTATGAGAAATTGTAAGAACTCTGGCTAGTGTGGCTCAGTGGATTGACACTGAAAGTTCGCTGGTTCGATTCCCTGTCAGGGCACATGCCCGTGTTGCAGGCCAGGTCCCCAGTTGAGGGTGGGCAAGAGGCAACCACACGTTGATGTTTTACACATTGCCGTTTCTCTCCTCACTTCCCCTCTCTAAAAGAAAGTAATTAAATCAAATCTATAAAGTATACCTATCCTTAAAAAAAAGAAAATATAATAACTCTCATTGCTTAAAACTGTTGTATAGAGAGCCAAAAAAGAAGAAATTGCCAGAATATGTGTTGAATCAAAGTGAATATGTAAGTATTATTAATGACTTAAAATATCTGCAAAGTTATGCATATATAACATTTGGGAAGTTTCATGCATTGTACTCATTTTGTTGCTTTGCTTTTATACCATGTTTTTGAGTAATTTATGACACCTTTAAGAATCAGGAATTAAGTGTCTGCTGTGTGTAAAATTGTCAGTATTTCCAAATTACTTGACTTTATAGTGATGGAATCGAATCCCTCAAAATACAATGTATGCTTATGTAAATGTAAAAATGATAGCGTTCTTACATTACTTATTTTAAAGATTACATTAAGAACAAGGAAAGAAATCTTAGTTTTGAAATACAATTTTTTTATTTTAGCTAGAAGAACCACACCTCTTTTGGAATACATTAAAAATAGGAAATTAGAAAAGCAGGTATGTCTGACCTTTTACTTGATGAATATCCTGCCTGGTGCTGCCACATCCACAGTGACAATTCATACATATACTTTTCCTCTTTAGAGAATTCGAGAAGAAAAGCGTGAAGAGCGAAGGCGAAGGGAGTTAGAAAAGAAACGCATACGGGAAGAAGAAAAAAGAAAGAGAAGAGAAGAAGAAAAATGTAAGAGAAAAGAAACAGAAAAACAAAAGAAAACTGCTGAGAAAGAAGTAAGGATTAAGGTAATTTGGAGGATACCTTTCATTTCTTTTTCCAAAAATAGTTCTGCTATCCTACTTATGCCATTTACATATTTTAGCTTTCTAGAAGAAAAAGAACATTTTCAATTTGTCTAGTCATTTTTTTTAACTCCCATTCCCTTTCTCTATTCTGTAGTGCTAGTTCTCAAACTTCTGAGCCCCGCAATTTCCTTGGGCTGTCTGTGTCTGGGAGGGCTGAGGGGTGGATGTGTGGAGGAGGACCAGCCTCTTGGGGCTGAGGGGCACACTTCTCCTGGAGGAGCCCCACGTTTAAGTATTGGTATTATAGATTGGGTTCCTGCTTACATTTTCCTCTAACAAAAAGATTTCCTGATTGAAAAATACACATCTGAAAACCACTGGCTCAGTGTGTAGTGGCCTTGCTGATTAAGGCTGATTCGTAGAAATGGGTTTCTCGTAGAATGGTTCTTACATCTCTTGCCCGATTTCTCCTTCACCTGATGCACTAATTTAGGAAGGTGGTTTCATGTATAGAGGAACTTTTCTCAGTGTAAAATATGTTGTCCCAAATTGGAGTCAGCCCTTATGTGCTCCTTCCCTTACTCCATGAAAGGTATGAGGTGCCTTACTGGGATTTATTAAAATTGTGTGATATAAAGAAAAAAATCAAAGGTCGATACTTGGGGGAAGAGAGAGAATAGAAAGGGAAAGGATGAGGAAGAGATCACAGTTGCCATCATTGCATCACAGATTAGTTTCTTTTTAAAAAAAATATTTATTTTTAGAGAGGGGAAGGGAGGGAGGCAGAGGGAGAGAAACTTCAATGCAATGTTGCCTCTCATACGCCCTCCACCAGGGACCCAGCCTGCAGCCCAGCCATGTGCCCCAACTAGGAATCGAACTGATGATCCTTTGGTTCACAGGCTGGCACTTAATCCACTGAGACACATCAGCCAGGGCCAGATTAGTTTCTTATATTCTCAGCAGTCAAAAACAGCAAAGTTAATCAGAAACACAGTTTTCATTTTTCGTGGAGAGAAAACATGCCAGGTCTTCCAGGGAAGCAATGCTTTTTCTAGGCCTTCGCTTCTAAAAGTTTCTCCTATATTGGGTGGACTAACAATGGAGGGAACAATTTCTTAACAATATTCCTACAAAAACACATCAGCACTTGTATCAGTCAGGACTGCTTAGGTTATGCTGCAGTAACAAACAGTCTCAAAATCTCGGTGGTTTTGTAAAACTCAAGTTCTGTTCTAGTTCATGTCACTTGTCCATTGTGCATTACCCATTGTAGCCATCTAGTGACCCAGGCTGACGGAGGCTCCGTCTTAGCATTTATTTCTAAAATCTTCGTGACAAGGGTGGGAACATGTAATACGGCAGATTGTATACTAGTCCTTAAACTTTCCACATGGAAGTGTCTCATCCCTCTGCCCACATTTCACTGGCCAAAGCACATGACCCCACCTTATCTCAAATAACAAATAAAATGAAACCTTGATACTACAGGAAATGTCTGTCATTGTAGAAATTCAGCTCTGCCATGGCCAGAGACAAAGTAGGTATACATTAATGCAAATGTTAAGGTCACAGGTGTGCGAGTGTCTGGTGTTGTGACCGAAGAGTATCTGACCCAAGGTTACAAGTTTGGCCTTTAATAAGCATCTTTGCTCAGTTTGGGGACCCATGACTTATGAATGGTTTGGAGAATTAAAAAAAATACCCTGAAAAACAAAGTCGGTGAAGAAATGCCAAATGAATTTGTATTAATAGCCTAAAAATAAAAAGGCAGAGAGAGATGCTCATGGCTATTTTTTGCAATGAAGACAAATGTGATACAAGTCGAGAGCAGCCCAGCAGCTTTTTGTTTCTCTATGAGGACCAAAACTAAGCAGTAAGCTTAAGCTGAAGGAAGAGCTTAGGCTATCAAAGTTACCAGTAAAGTACCTGAATATATAAATTATGTATAGGATAGATTACATTATCTAAAAAGCCTTGTATGATGATCTTTTTCAAGAAGCTCTTTAAAAATAGATGTGTTTTCTTGAGACCTGGATACAGGCACGTAGAAGGAGCACAGAAGAGGGCTGGACGGAGCCACTCCAGAATGGGCAGCTGCTTCCCCCACCTCTGTCGTGTGCCCCGACTCGCCCCACACTCCCTTGCTTACTTCTGTCCTTCCTTTCTGCCACCCTTTGCCAGGCTAATTTCCCCTGAGGCCTCTGCTTGCTTTGCTTCACAGTGGGCTCTTCCCCAAGATGTATGCCTTTTTGTAAGTGACGCCTGCTCATCATCTGGTCTCTGTTCACATCTTATTTTCACAGAGAGGCCTTCCTTAACCCCTTTGAGAAACCATTCCTCCTCTTCCTCTGAACCCACATCTTTCTGTCCTTTTATTTGGCTTGTAGCATTTCACACCACCTGAGGTTATCTTGTTTGCAGCATTCTGTTTTTGTCACTGCCTACACCAGTCTTCTACCTCATAGCCACCACTGCCACAGCTAGAAGAATGTCACGTGTGAGTTCCTTAATGGTGGGCACTTGTCTCTTATTCACAGCTACATTCCTAGCACCTTACGTGGGATCTTTTCCCCTGGTTCCTGGCACACAGTCTTAACAGCCCTTTTAAGCCCTTACCACTCCATGGAGTGGTAAGATGTCTTCTGTGCAATAATGCAGTGACGGTGGCTGATAACCCTGGAGAGCTTTGGGGTGGGAGCTGGTCACCAGAAACACAAGGCATCATGAGAGGGTTGGAACTTTCAGCTCCACCCCCTGACCTCCAGAGAGGGGAGCGGTGCTGGAGATGAGGTCGGTCACCAGTGGCCAGTGATGTAATCAGTCCTGTGTAATGGAGCCTCTGCAGAAGTCCCTATACTTGGGGTTTGGAGAGCATCCCCGCTGGTGAACAGATGTAGGTGATGGAAGGGTGGCGTCCCTGCAGAGGGTGTGGAAGCTCTAAACCATTCCCTGTTCCTTGCCCTGTGCGTTTCTCCCGTTTGGCTGTGCTGGAGTTGTGTCCGTTACAATAAACCAGTAGTAGTGAGTGAAATGTTCTTCCGAGTTCCATGAGTCAGTCTCATTCAGGAAGCCCCTGAATTTGTAGCCATTCAGTCAGAAGTGCCAGTGACAGCCTCAGATTTTTGACTGGCATCTGAAGTGGGGACAGTCTTGTGGGATCTGACATTAATTCTGGGTAGACGGTGTCAGAACTGAATTGAGTCATGGCACAGCAGCCTGTGTTGGGGAGTTGGGGAAGTGGTGTTTGAACAACCACCGCGCACTTGGTTTCAGAAGTATTGCAAGTAAAAACGGTTCGTAGGAGCACAAATTATTTGTTGGATGGGCGGATGGATGGAGACATATACTACTGCACTTCCATACCTCCTTCAGTTGCATTTATTAGAAGCACATGTTTCTTTTGTTATTAAAAAAGGTTGAAATTATGTGAAAAAAATGTTTAAATTCACATATCCCACATAGGCAGAAGAACAGCATACACACAAGTAACATAATGCATACCTTTGATGAGAAGCAGCTTTAGTGTTTCGCCTTATGTCAGGGGTCCCCATCCTCCAGGTGGCAGACCATTAGCGGTCTACAACCTGTTAGGAACCAGGCCGCAGGGCAGGAGGTGGGCTTGAATGTAATATGCTTGAATCATCCTGAAACCATCCCCCGCCTACCCTGGTCCCTGGTGCCAAAAATGTTGGGGACCACTGCCTTACATTATATCTGTTTCTTTTTTTAATGAACTCATTCAGTCCAAATGCGTCTGCTTATGATTTTGCTGTACTTCAGTTTAAAACACGTCTACTTTTGTGAGTGAGAACAAAATTTTCAGAAGTAGATCTTCCATTTATGTTCTACAGACTAACTGTCTGTGGTACTTAAATTTCAAAGAGTAAGAAGCTGTGTAGGGGGCACTACCAGGGCGGAAGGCCCAAATGAAAGGCATACTAATGCACCACAGCACCCGGTTAAATCTGTTCTAAGAAAGGGAATAATAAGTGTTTTGAAAACTCTGAAACTGTCCTAAAGGTCATTAATATAAAGCAACCTTTAAAAAAATGTCTTTTTCCTTGTTATAAAAATAATACTTGTTTATTTTAGAAAAACTAGAACCTGTAAGTAAAAGGAAAGAAAATCGTTTCAGTTCTGCCACTTAAAAATAATCACTATTAACACAGTGTTACAAGACTTCTAGACATTTTTCTGTGTATCAACATGGAAATAGAAATCAGATCATTCTTTTTTGTAACGTTCCTTTATTCATTAATACAAAAATTGAGTCATCACATTATCCTAAATCATTTTCCATAAATACAAGATGTTTCATTGACTGAATGTTGCCCCAGGTATTTAACCAAAAACCTGTTCATTGGACCTTTATCTTATACTTTTTGCTATTGAAACATTTGGGCTCATATTGGTATATATTTGTAATTATTTATTAAATGACCTCTTTTATTATATACTCTAGAAGTGATATTTTACTAACACCGTAATTTCTTAGCTTCTTAAGAAACCAGAAAAGGGAGAGGAAGCAGCCACTGAGAAACCCAAAGAACCAGGAGAGGAAGTTGATGCCGGAGACGGACACCGGGACGCCTGTCCTGGCTGTGCTGTCGGGAAGGCCGAGCCCTGGGACAGCCTGCTGCAGGAGCGCAGGGAAAAGTGAGCCCCGCACTTCCGTCTCTGGGACCGCATTAAGCATCGCAGGAGTGTCATCAGTTCATAGACTTATATCCGTTGTCTGTTTGAGTGCATGTATTGCATAACATTCATAGAAGTCTTGAATGCTTGTCCACATTTTTGTTTCTCTTTGGTCATGCTAGGAACTCGGTAAACCCAGTCAGGCTGCAGCCTCAAGTGTGTCTTTGAACAGAGGAAATGCCCTTCTCTCATTCCCTTTGGGCTTCCGGTATTGCACTTCATGTCTTCAAGATCTTCTTGCCAGTCTCTTTTCCATGGTTTTTATCAGTTTGTAATTTTCCTGTATGTTTTGAGCTGTCTTGCCTATTTGATATTCCAGACCTCCTTCAATTTGTCTATGGAATTGTGAACTTGAGAACTTAGTCTTTTAGGTGCTGGAAGTCTTTTGTGCTGAAGAGGTAGAATTCTAAGTGCTCTAATTCCTTTGTTGGAGTTGCCCACATCTGGTCCCATGGAATTTGACCCACAGCAGTAGATCCTGGGGTTCTCCCAGCCCTGCTCATCTCTTGCTGGGTGTCCTTTGGCACATCGGTCTTTGCCTGTTCAGGGTGTGATTTCGTGAAAGGAGCTTGGGCAGGGCTTCTCTGGGAACAAGACAGATGTCACAGTCTCTGCATATGGTGCAGAGAAAGACCAACAAGATGTCTGTCAGAAAGTAGACCCTTCATTCTGCCATTGACCGTGGGTTTGGTGTTTCCCTGCAGTCAGTGGGGCCGCATTGACCCAGGATTCATGCATTGCCTTTGGACACTTGCAGAGCCTCCTGGAGGCTGGGGTTGCTCTGCTCCCAGGAGTGGCTGGAAGTGGATTTGAGTTCAGAGGTCAAGGTCATGGGCTTAGGCTGCTATTTGCCCAGGATCACAATAATCTGGATGACTTATTACTGCTTTCCTTGCACACAGAGTTATGTGAAGCTTTCTTTCCCTCTTTTTGGGAGATTCTGGTTTATTGGTTTGTATGTAAAGTTAATTTATACATGATATCCAGTCTGATTTGTTAGCATTGTGGTTTTTGTCACAGACATTTGTATTATTGCTGACACAATGGTGCCTTTTGTCATGTTTCCGGCACCAGTTCACATTTTGCGTATAGATCGTTTTGGTCCCACCAGCCCTGCTGCTTCTGTGTGCAGGGGTCTGCAGGTGGAGTGAGAGGACTTTTGCCTGTAGTTCCTGGAGGGAAAGACTTTTGAGAACCAAATAAGTTAACCAGCCACTTACTTGTTTACTATTTATTTAATAGTTTGACGTACACAAAAATACTACTAGATTTCAGTTAATTTTAGTTATGGGTGGAGCAGAAACTAAGCTGTATCAGCTCTGCCTCATGATTGATGCGCATTTGGGCTACTGGGAAAGTCGCTTGACCATGTGCGATCTCATCTACTTTATCTGCAGTGCGGGCGAATGTACTTACTCTGGAGGGCCACTGAGAATTTAGAAAAATAATGTGTATCTGGTACATTAGCATAGGACTTACTACATACGTGTCACTCAGCTATAGCAGTGAATATTGTTGATAGAATTTATTTGTCTTTTCAGTAGTATTTTAACTTAATGCCTGTGGTGTGTCCATCGTGCAAACTTGGCATAAAGTGATGGGCAGACTTACATATTCCCTGCTCTTTGTGAAACTTACAGTCTGGAAGGGAAGACAGGTAATCGACAAGCAGTTTACATAAAGTTACTGATAATTTGTATTAAATCACAGGTCACAAAATGACAGTGAAAAAGAGCAAAAAGAAACAGAGAGAAAATTTCGAGAAAAAGAACTTGAAACACAAAAATACCACTTGGATGACAGCAGAAAGCTTAGAGCTCACTATGAGTTTGACAAGTTTTCAAGAAGAAATGAAGAAGAGATGAAATTGGGGAAAGGATTCACCTCAGACAGAGGGAAGGCAGGGAGCCAGGACCGGGGCGTCCCTGTGGAAGCGGCAGAGAGACCAGGGAGGGAACAGAAGAGTGAGGATGGCCTGGCACCCAGAAAGGCGAGCGTGCGAAACAAGGTTCTTTTATTTATTTGACATAGTCTCTTACGTATGTGTCTGTGCTAAAGTATGAACTGTACGTCTGCAGGCTTATGACTGCTTTTCCAAACAGAAATCCTTTTATTTCACAAAAAAAGGAAAATGTACATAGGAGTCTGAGGGACAGGATCACACCCTCAGACCGTGAGAGGCCCACCTGCACTGTATTCCGAGTTATCTTAGGGATGCACTGCCCTGAGCAGCTGTATTTGCTGGAGCAGTGATTCCTGTCTACTAGGGGGCACCAAGTGCTGAATGACAGATTGAAATCTAGAGCCAGCCATCATCTTTTCACCAGGAAAAAAAATAAGCTTTTATTTAGCATAAAACTAGCACATTCATACCATTTGGTTGAGAATAAATAATGGTATATTATCAGATTTACCTCTAGGACAGTAAGGAAAATATTAACGAGACTTCATGGAGCTTTCTTTTCCATTATTAACAATGTCTGATGATTAATGAACAATCAGATGGCTCAAAAAAAACCCCAGAATTTACATCTGCACAATCAACAGGACTGAGATTACTGACAAGCAGATTTTCTTTTAGAAATTTACGGTTGGTTTGTATTCAGATCACATTGTCACCGAGAAGCACTATAAATAGGCTCATCTCCTTTCCAGGGCCAGGCCCCGGAGGCTGTCAGTCCCCCAAAGCCCCCGCTCTGGGAGGGCAAATGGAATTGAGGCTGCCCAGGCTGCAGGTCACACCCACCTCCAACCTCTCCTGACCTGGCAGCCACTCTGTTCTGTCTCTGACTGTGTCATTTCAGGAACACTATATAAATGGAAACAAGAACATGCAGCCTTTTGAGACTGGCTTTCTCACTCAGTGTGAGTCCGGTCCGATCCATCCGAGCTCTGTGTGGTATCAGTGATGTCAGTTTTCTAAATGTTTCTGGTAAAGGGCAGGGAGATCTTCAGAAAAACCTCACCCTTCTAGCTTCACCCTTGACTCATCAAGTCTGTATTGCAAAGGGTTTCTAACATTGCCTTAACGTTGGGTACACCAAGTACAGACATGGTCTCATTGGTGGGGGTTATTCCTATGAACACTTGTTTTTCAGTTGCCTTTTTATTTAACAGGAATGGGTTTTGTACGTGGGTATTTGCACAGCTTTGGGTGTGGGAACTCATGATGACTCCTTTTAATTAAGTCTCCAGTGTAGTGGTGATAAAGTGCTTTGTGCATAATAGCTCCTTTCTTACCAGGCCTGGCAGGTTATGACGCACTTTTTTTATTTTTATTTTTTTTATTCTGTAAATATTGTATTTATTTATTTTCAGAGAGATAGGAAGGGAGGGAGAAAGAAGGAGAGAAACATCAATGTGTGGTTGCCTCTGGCACATCCCCTATTGGGGACCTGGCCTGCAACCCAGGCATGTGCCCTGACTGGGAACCAATCCAGCAACCCTTTGGTTCGCAGGCTGCACTCAGTCCACTGGCCACACCAGCCAGGGTGCTTTTAGAATCAGTTTTGAACTCCGTGTGCGTCGACATTAAATCCCGGTGGAAAGCGCAGCTATGCGTGTTGGCCTGGGAGATGGTGGTCAGTGAAGCCTGCGTCTTGACCAACACAGGGGTTTAGATCCATAGGACCTGCTGACCCCTTCCCATCTTCTCATTGGCCAGGCTTACATTAAGAACATTCTGATAAACCCAGGTGGTGACTGAGGCCTCCACTAGGAGTGGGTAAGGGTGAAAGAAAGAGCAGTGGGACATGCCCACCTGAGTTGCAGTGTCCTTGCGCTCCAGGTGGCTGTGGAAAGGTTACAGCTGCTGCTGCTCCGTCATACAGGCAGGCGAGGAAGGAGCACTGAGGCAAGAGGCTTCCTCCCTGGGCTCTAAGCTCCCCTGAGCTGGCATGGGTTGCTCCCTCCCTCTCCTTGAGCGTTGGCTTCCCGAGAGGAGTGGTTCCCACTGGGGTACCAGTCCCAGCCTTCAGAATCACACTGTCCTTCCCAGATTTCACTGTCCTCGTGCCCGGAAACTATTCAATTGCATTTTGTGTACTTTATTCAGTCTTGGTTTTTGTTCCAACACGTCTAACAGTTTAATAAGATGATGGGTTAGTATTTTCTGTAAAGGGGACAGCTCAGAAATAATCCACTCAGAAATTGCTTGTTATGAATGTTAATAACTGTTCAGTACTCTAAAAGCTGTCTCTCTGAGAGGCCGTGCCTCAGTTTGCTTCAGGCCTCGGGTTCACTGCCTGGCGAATCTGAGGCACTGAGATGTGTGTGTGTGACCTGTCAGCTCTCAAGCTGGGAGGAAAATGCCACGTTGTACTATTTCCTCAGTGTTCTAGGTTTGAGCAATGACATAGTAACTCTGCTCACGTCTTTTTTTTTGCCTCTAAATGCTTAGCTTTAGAAATAGTGCTGTGAAAAAGGCTGATTTTTAGCTGCAAGACATAGACTTTAGGTAACTAAGATCCTCAGTCCCTAGAAATATGGATGTTGTTCCCTCCTGTATTGTCACCCTTTGAAGAGTGACCCACTCTTTTGTCCTGGCAGGACCGGCCATCCTTGCCGCTGTACCAGCCAGGAGCTCGCATGAGAGCCCGCGAATGTGGTGGAAGATTCTCTGAGGAGAGCCGTGCTGGGAGGAGAGCTGAAGCAGAAGATTCGACAGGGGCTGGTTCCAAGAAGAGCAAAGAGGTGGAATGAATCAGTGTGCGTGCCATGGTTGTGACAAGGGTGAGCTGGCATCCCAAATCCCATGGGTTAGAAATGTATAAATTGGTCGGGAATAGAACCTGCAAGGCGAATGTACCCCTTACAAAGAAACTAGAAACTGGTGGCACAGAAGCCACCTTTTAAAAAGCTGAGCAGAGCTTTCTTTGATTTTACCATTTCTAGTGTGAATTACTGTGTATATCATTTAGCCAAAATAGAGAAAAACAGTCTCCTTAGGAAAGTAGAACAGTATGACCAAAACAGTATGAATTCTGAAGCACTTTAGATGTGTTGTAGGAATAACTTGCACCTTGCATTTTACACATTTGTAAGCAAATAATCTGTCGGGATCTGTACCTCATTGTGCTTCTTATTGTATTTCGATAAGCCAGTTTCTGGGAAGTGGGTGGCTCATTCCATTATAACCTTGGTAATTCCATCACTTGTGCACCTTCCGTCCTGCAATTCCAGGAAGTCTGTTGTGTGCAGTCCCTAAAACCATTACGGTTTAAGAATTGCTAACATAAATGGTGTTCTTTTGGGACATGAACGACAGCCTAGGCACAAAACAACATCTAGGATTTTTCTTTTTGCAGTCTGAAGTAATTTTAAAGTGACTTTTTGTAACTTTCTGCAACTATGCATTCTAAAGTACCTTTTCCTTTTAGTGAAATTTTAAAATGTCCATGTATTTTTGGCACTGTGATTTGAACCATTAAAAATTTTATTTGCTATGAGTTTGAAGTCGTTATTGTACTTTTCCTACATAGAATTTTACACAATAAAATTTTACTTCTTAAAATGTAGCTTTAATTATCTGAACATTTTGTTAATTATATCTCTTAATAAATATGAAATGTTTCTCAAAAAACTAAAAATTAGTCACTTATTAAAAACATCTGTAATTTTTGGACAGTTTTATGATATTGCCATGTTTCTTGCATTTTACTCCTGAGCTCCAAGAATTTGGTGGGGAAGGGGAGAGAAGGCTTTGCTGTGGATTCAGCAAGGGCCATGTGATCCAGAGGAGCACTTTGCAGGCTTATATGGGCTCTGTCACATCTATTACACTGCTGTTGTAGTGAGAAAGCAGCCTTAGACAATACGTGATGAATGGACAGGGCTGTGGTTCCAATAAAACTTTATTTATAAAAGCAGGCAGCAGGCCATATTTAACCTATGGAGCATAGTTTGCTGGCCCCTGCTTAGAGGATGAATCAAACTGGATCTCCTGACCAGCAAGTGGCTGTGGTCCTTGCAGTTCATTTGGGCTTTGATAGGGAGATTTCCAGACCTGAAGGCCAGGGCATAGTAAATCTCATTTCTAAGGCCCCCATCTTGGTTCTTTTGGCTTGTTGGTATTTGGTGATCAAAGACCTAGAGGTCTTTGGTGCTCATTTTCAAAATTTGTGGTTTAAAACAATGTACAATACAGTAACTAATCTGAAAATTTCAACAGAGGGGGGTTTCAGTAACAGACTAAATCAAGTGAAAGGCTGGATCAGCAAACACCAGGGCATGGCAATAGAATTCTTCCAATCAGAGGAGCAAGAAGGAAAAAAAGAATGAGTGAAAATAGCTTAAGGACTTAGAGAACAGGATCAGGTGGATCAGAGCATCACTGTGGGGGTCCTGGAAAGAGAAGAGAGAGGGAAAGGGGCAAATTTTCAATTCGAAATAATGGTAGAGGGTGTTTTGGTGTTCGTTACTTACTAATAGAGAAAACAATGAAAAAGACCCAGAGTTTGTGCCACATCACAATCTAGATTTTGGCTTCCAAGAATTGTCCTATGCTAGGGGTTTGTTGAAAGTTCCGTTGGGATAATTAATTCATTCTAACACTTAAGAAAAAAACAGCCCTGGCTGGTGTGGCTCATTGGATTGAGTGCCAGCCCGTGAACCAAAGGGTGGTCAGTTCAGTTCCCAGTCGGGGCACAAGCCTGGGTTGCAGGCCAGGTCCCCAGTAGGGGGTATGCAAGAGGCAACTACAAATTGATGCTTCTCTACCTTTTTCTTCTTCCCTTCCCCTTTCTCTAAAATTAAATAAATCTTAAAAAAAAAAAAAGTAAAGCAGCCTTACAATTTATGGCCTGCAGCCACTAAGAACCTTGTTTCTAAAAGTGCATCTCACGACAGAAGGTAAAAAGGCTCCAAAGCTCCTTAAAGAAAGCCAGAACTCTGATGCTCCAGAAGCTCCCCACATCCCACAACCCTTATAGACCCAAGGGATTCCCTCTGCTGATAATAAAGCACAAAACACCAAAGGAATGAGTACATATCTGCAAATTGATATTTCACGGACAAATCACCCCTGGACAGCTCGTCTTAACCAACTGCAGAAAAAATAAAATGATGTATTGCTACGAGTCTCTGGGCTCTAACCAGCTAATGGGAAGTCGGGTGACATGAGTGACAAATTAAACTGCCTTCCATGAGGTGGCTTTAGGAGTAACAACTACAATAATCATAAAGGGTTGCAAGTTTGGTAATGCTGATACCGCAGCAACACTTCCAATAAGAACACTTCCAACATTTTACAATGTCGACTTAAGAAAAACGGCACTCTGTATACCTATACTGAGTTTTACAACATAATATTAAAGGTAACAATCACAAACGTTAGTACATAGAACTTGATGTTCAGAGAAAAGATCCCTTGTTTGTGCACTTAAAATTTACAGCTTCAAAAGTGCTTTTATTTGCACTTTATTATTAAGGCTGAAGGTTATTTTTACTGTTTATTGGACATTTATCTCTTGTAAATATGCTGTCTTTTGTATTTCTAGCGGAGTGTTCAACTTTTTTTTTTTTTTTTAAGATTTTATTTATTTATTTTTAGAGAGGGAAGGGAGAGGGGGAGAGAGAGGGAGAGAGAGAGAGAAACATCAGTGTGCGGTTGCTGGGGGACATGGCCTGCAACCTAGGCATGTGCCCTGACTGGGAATGGAACCTGCGATACCTGGTTCGCAGCCCGCACTCAATCCACTGAGCTACACCAGCCGGGGCGTGTGTTCAACTTTTTCATAAAGAACTTTTTCATAAAGAAATAAATACCTAAAAAAAATTAAAAAAAAAAAAAGAACTTTTTGATGTTAGATTAGTGTTCATTTCAGAGTTGAGCCGTGAAGGATGGGAAGGGTTTAAATGATGTTCAATGATGTGTGGCCCCTCTTTCCCCCTCCCAGCAGTGATTAAATCTAACCAAAATGAATAGATCACTTTGGTACAAAAACAAAAATCTTAGTATTTCCTAAAATGCACCCCAAGTGACAGTATAAAGTCAGCATCTGTCCAGAAAGTAAAGAACACGGGATCTTAAATCCGGCGCCAAAGGGAGATTAAAACCAAGAACGGCAGCAGACGGAGATGTCAGAAACGGAGGTCCTGCAGACGCCTTTCGCTCACACGAGCGAACCTTGCGGGGCGCCCTTTGCTCACACGAGCGAACCTTGCGGGGCGCCCTTTGCTCGCACCCGCGAACCCGGCGGCGAGGCGTTTGCTCCCACAGAGGAACCCGCTCCCACCGGATGGGCGGAGCCGCGGGTGAGGATCCGTTAGTTTTGCCCTAACAGGTTCCACCCCGCCTTCGGCCAAAGACTCTGAAACGCCAGGCCTCTTCCTTCCGCAGCACCTTCTCGTTGGCCGTCCCCAGGCCTGGGCTGGATGTCTCGACCTGACAGGCCACAGAGGAAGGTCCCCGCCGCAGCCAGCCGGGGTCAGGACGCCTAGGACCCTTCCAGAGCCCCCACCGACTGGCGGGAATTTCCAGAAGCTTGTCAGAGCACGTCACTTCCGATGTTTGGGCGGGCGCCTCCACGCGCACTTTAGCTCCCCGCCGGGAGACAGCCCGCGATCGGAGCTATGATTGGTCCGCGCGGAAGGGCGCGCTTCGCCAAACTCGCTTCCCGTCAGCCCCAGTCCACACGTCCCACGGCCGCGCGCACGCTCGTGCGTCTGCAGCCCGCGACTGCGCCTCGCCGCCATTCGCAAGGCTGCCGCTCTGCAGGGCCTCGCGGTGCAACTCGAGAGCGCGAGCCCGGCCTCCCATCGACGTTTGCCCACTTGAACGCCGCCGCGGTCCAGCGGTGAGGAGCGGGGCGGGCAGGGAGGGGCGCGGTCGGAACCCGCACACCCCGAGGCCTGCATCCCGAGGAAACCTAGGGCGTACCCCGAGGAGGGGCCTGCACCCCTTCCGATCCCGCTTGGCTGGCGGAGGGACCCGCTTCCCAGAAGCCGCGGGCGGGGTGGACTGCACTGGACTTGAGGGTGGGGAGGCAGGTAATGTTTACTTAAAACGCTGCTGGGAAGTTAGTTCTGCCTCTAAAAGAATGCACTCTTTTCGTTACAGTCCTAGATGCAGTTTTCTCCGATGCTAGACTGCAAGGGTTTTTGTCATTGTTTTAAAACCAGCTAGGCAACCCACAGAATGGGAGTAAAGTGTCAGAGAAGGGGTCAGTGTGCAGAACATGTAAAGAACTCCCGTTACTCAACAACACAAAGCAGTCCAACTCAAAAAAGGGCAAGGGACTTAAGTAGGCATTTCTCCAAAGAAAATACACAAATGGCCAATGAGCACACCAAAGGATGCTCGTTAGCCATCCAAGTTATGAAAATAAAAACCAGATTGAAATACAGTATCACACCCACTGGGATGGCTATTCAAAAAAAACCCG
Organism: Tonatia bakeri; assembly: GCA_004024845.1. NCBI lineage: Eukaryota > Metazoa > Chordata > Mammalia > Chiroptera > Phyllostomidae > Tonatia > Tonatia bakeri. The sequence continues at coordinate 1,382 of PVIA01013084.1, read as the reverse complement.
CAAGTGTTGGCGAGGATGTGGAGAAATTGGAACACTTGTGCATTGCTGGCGGGGATGTAAAATGGTGCAGCCAGGAGCTGTGGCAGATGATTTAGTAGTGGTTCCTCAAAAATTTAAACATAGAGTTATTATGTGATCCAACAATTTCACAGTTCTTTGGTATACACTCCGAAGAATTGAAAGCAGGGACTCAGATCTTGTACACCAGTGTTCATTTAAATAGCAGCCTTATTTAAAGTAGCCAAAAAGAAGACAATCCATTGTCTACCAACAGATGAATGTTACTTATCTTTTTTTTTTAAGTGTATTGATTTTAAAGAGAGAAACATTGATTTTTGTTGTTCCGCTTTATACATTCATTGATTGATTCTTCCGTATGTCCTGACCGGGTATTGAATGAACCTTTGCCATATGGGATGACGCTCTAACCAACTGAGCAACCTGGCGGGTGGTTTTCATCCTTAATAAGGACTGAAATTCTGTTATGTGCTATGGTATAGACGTGCTAAGTGAATTAAGCTAGATACAAAAGGACAAGGATTATGTAATTCCATTCAGAAAATGGAACAGAGATTACCAGGTGGGGGTGGGGTGAAGATGGAAGTTATTTAGTGTGTCCGGAGATTCTGTGTGTGGTCATGAAAAATTCTGGAAATGAATAATGGTCATGGTTTTACAATATTGTGAATGTACTTAATGCCACTAAATTGTGCTTGTAAAATAGTATGGTAAATTTTGTTATCTTTAATACAATTTGTTTTTATTTCTTATTTTATTTTTGTTTAAGTACATTTTATTGATTGTGCTGTTCAGTTGTCCCAGCACTTTCCTTTGTCCCCTCCACCCTGCACCCCTGCTCCCTCTAGCACTTCCCCTCCTCAGTTTGTGTCTGTGGATCGTGCATACAAGTTCTTCCGCTTCTCCATTTCCCATATTGTTCTTAACCTCCCCTGTCAATTTTGTACCTATCATTTATGCTTCTTATTCCCTGTGCCTTTTCCTCCGTTCTCCCCGCTCCCCTTCCCCACTGATAACCCTCCATGTGATCTCCATTTCTGTGATTCTGTTTCTGATCTAGTTGTTTGCTTAGTTTGTGTTTGTTTTTGTTTTTGGTGTGGTTGTTAATAACAGTTTGTTGTCATTTCACTGTTCATATTTTTTATCTTTTTCTTAGATAAGTCCTTTTAACATTTCATATAATAAGAGCTTGGTCATGATGAACTCCTTTAACTTGACCTTCAAATAAGTTTTCAATTTCTTGCTCTTCCTCTTCTCCTTCTGGCACCTCTATGATTTGGATGTTGGAATGTTTCAAGTTGTCCTGGAGGTTCCTAAGCCTCTCCTCATTTTTTTTGAATTCTTGTTTCTTCATTGTGTTCTGG
>PVIA01013083.1:0-34101 GCA_004024845.1 Tonatia bakeri | reverse complement strand
CAGCTTGGGTGGGCCCATAAGTTGGGTGGGGTAGAGCCTCTGTGGATGTTCAGGGTGGGGCACACAGTGTTAGCCAGGTTGATGAGAGTCTCAGGTATGGCACCAGCCTACTGGCTCTGTGGGTCTCAGCAAAGGGACCATGGCCTCTGTTCACCATAAGCCAGACACTTCAGTCTCTCCCTATATACCACTGGTGCCCTTCAAGCTGTTACTGCAGTGCTGGAGCTAAGTGGGAATGAGTCTGAGTAGGTGAGTCCATGTATGGATTCTTTATGAGGAACTGCTTAGGGCTCCAGCAGTTTCTTCCATCAACTCAATCCCTGCTGTTTCTGTAGCCAGAAATTGTGGGGACTTATTTCCTGGCACTGGAATCCTGGGTTGGAGGGCCTGGTGTGGGTCTGGGACTGCTTGCTCCCAAATTTTTATCCTCATGGGTGTGGGGCCAGCCCGTTCTACATCTGCACCCCTCCTACCAGTCTGGATGAATGTGGTTTCTTTAATTCCGTAATTGTCAGATTTCCTGATTTCTGTTGTTCCTGAGTGATACTGTGCTATATTTTAGTTGCAGTTTTGACATGGTTGTGTGAAGAGGTGAGCCATGTCTGCCTACACTGCCATCTTGACCAGAAGTCTATACTCACTAATTCACTGTTCTGATTACTATAAATATATAGTAAATCTTGAAATTGAATAAAAACCTCCAATTCTCTTCTTTAAGACTATTTTGGTTATTCTAGGTTTTGTATTTCCACAAAATTATTAGAATCAATGTGTCAATCACTATTTTAAAAATATCTGATGGGGCCTTTGCTGGTGATGCTTAATGGATTGAGCACAGGCCTGTGAACCAAAGGGTTGCCGGTTCAACTCCCAGTCAGGGCACATGCCTGGGTTGCAGGCCAGGTCCCCAGTGGGAGCCCCATGAAAGGCAACCACACACTGATGTTTCTCTCCCTCTCTTTCTCCTCCCCTTCCCCTCTCTTTAAAAATAAATAAGTAAAATCTTTAAAAAAAAGTTAAACACACATTTAGGATTGTTACAGCTTCCTGATGAACTGCCCCCCTGTGCCATTATGAAGAATCCCCCTTTATGTGATACTACTCCTGATCTTTAAGCGATTTTGTCTGATATTCACTTATTTAACATAGTTTTCTTGTCATCAGAGTTTGTGTAGTATATCACGCCTATTTCTTTTACTATCTTTCTTATAAACAGTGCACCTCTTATAAGCATCATATAGCCTGATGCCTTTTTAAAAATTCAGTTTGATAACCTCTGCCTTTTACCTAGAATGTTTAATTCCTTTACCCTTTCCCAAAGTACGTTTTTAAAAAACTTTTATAAAATTTTATTAATTTTTAGAGAGAGGTAGAAAAAAAGAGAGAGATACAGTCACTTGTTCTACTTATTTAGGCATTCATTGTTTGATTCTTGTATTTGCTCTGATGGCAAGTTGAATCTGCAACCTTGGCATATCAGGATGATGCTCTAACCAACTGAGATACTGGGCCAGGGCCACTAAAATACATCTTTAAAAATCCTTTAGTCTGTCACCCATAATGCATGAAACACCCTCCTGGTTTTAAGCTAACTGTAAAATTCATAAGCATGCCTTCTAAGTATTCATCAAACTCAGTGATTAAAAATTAATTTGTACAAAATACTGGAGACCTAAAAGAATCATTGTGCAATGTGGTTTGACTATTTAACCAGCTACATGTACCCATCTATCTGTTTGTTCAGCCAATACTCCTTTGTCTTGCCTGTTAACAGTATTATGAGTCTTAGCATGCCATGGCTGCTTCGCTGCTTGATACAGTGTGAGATAATTAATTTTTCCTAAGCATCCATAAATTATCAAAGTCAACAATGACCTAATCTTTGCATATAACAATTATTTTAGCTTAAAATAAGTAGTGCTTTAATTCCATCTGTTACATCATTCCTTTCAATGTATGATAGTAACCCCATAATCTTGCCAAGAGAGAATATACTCAAACTTTTGGGTTTTGTCAGACTGACAATGAAAAACGGTGTCTTGATGCAGATTTAATTTCTATATCTCTTACTATAAGATTTAAACATCCATGTTTAAGGACCATCTGCATTTTTTTTTCTTTTTTTGAAAAAGGGAAAGTTAGTTCTTAACCCTTGCTCATTTTCTGTTGGGTTGTAGTCATTTTTAAAAACTCTATAAGTATATTAATCCTTCATGATATAAATTACAAATAAAACTGTAGAAAGACCATAACAATATATGAAAATTAAATGGAAAAATTTTTCCCCTAATCAAATAACAATAGTGCAATCCTGATTTATTTAAACTTTGATTTAAAATCAGAATACTAGGCCTGGCTGGGTAGCTCAGTTGGTTAGAGCATTGTCCTGATAGGCCAAGGTGGGTTTGATCCCTGGTTAGGGCATGTACAAGAATTCAACCAAATGAGTACATAAATAAGTGGAACAACAAATCAATGTTTCTCTCCATCTCCTCCCCTCAAATCAATTGGAAAAAAAACAAACAAAACAAAACAGAATACTAGGAACCAAAAATGAAAACAAGAGACATGGTTTAAAATCTGGCTTAATTTGTGCCAACACAAACTCCGAGTTAAATCCTTTTTTATAAGACATCTGTTGCCTTAATCAACACTACAGTTTTCTTACTTATTTAACAACTTTTAAATATATATTCTCAAATTAGCTGCTCCACAAATTATCCTATCAATACAGAAATCAAACAATCTAAAAAAAGTTGCCACTGCAAAAATTACTCAACTAACACAGAAAGCACAACTCAAATTCTCTGCGCATTTGTGATACCTAAAAAATACTAAAACAGCAACCCCTAGTAATATTAAAACTGGATAAAGTCATTCACAAGGAACATATATTTCACCACCACAAAATACTTTAATTAAAGGGGCAGGCTCTGAAGAATGGCAGAGCAGTATTTACTATACAGACACTATGTACTAGACTCTGATCAAATGCTTTATATATACACATATTATGTCATGCAAACTTCACAGTAATGTAGGAAGTCAAGTATTAGTTTAGCTGAAAAGTCTGTTTAGTTTTTTCGATAAAATAAAAGGCACATTTTATTGATTTGGGTATTCTGAGTATGTTGGCCATCTCCCATTATTGGCTTCTAGTAGGTAGAGGCTAGGGGTGCTGCTAAACGTCTTCCAATGCAGAAGACAGCCCCATAGCAAAGAATTACTTGGACAAAATGCCAACAGTACCAAGAAACTTGGCAAGCCACTTTTGACATGTTCCATCAGTCACAGCACCTTCTCCATACACTGCATGAATCTTTTTTGTGTTTCAGCCGTTTTTACCTTTCTTGAAATAAAGCATAATATGCCGAAAATGTTGCGTATTTTCTTCTATCTTCAGTATTAAAATGGCTGCATAAAAATTCACCAGTTTGATAAGTTTTTTAAAAAATGCATGCTGATGTGATAGCTGTCATAATACAATCTAACAAAATTGTTTCAAATGAAGTTATGGACAACTAAGCACTATTAGAGCCATCATATGGATAAAAACTAAACACGTTTTTTGGCCATCTCAATACAATAATAATCCCAGCGTTAGCCAACTATTCAATTTAGTGAAAGGAATTTCAAAAGGATAATATAATTTGCAACTGTCTCTTATTTGAATCCTAAGAATAGGGTTTTAACACTTATAGCTAACATACAGTATATACAGACTTAACATGTATAGTTAACATTGGTCTTACTACTTAAATAGGTTTGGGAGGTACCTGAACCAAAGTTACATTATTTCACCTATTAAAGAATAAGTTTAAAAGGAATTAAATATTTGTAATTTTTAATTTGAAACATGTCAAACCTATGTCAAAATTGAAAGTGTACACTTGAATACTGATGTATTCCTTATGTAGCTTCACCGACTGCTAACATCTCGCCAGGCCTATTCTGTTTCTTCTTTCTTTATAGCATGAAGTACACACTTCTCTTTTGTCTGGATAGAGTACAGTCACCCTTAAATACTTCAAAACCATTAGTCCAAAACAAAAACGTTCTCCTCTAAGAAAATTAACAATAACACATCCAACACTTAGTCTGTATTCAGAGTTTCTCAGTAGTCCCTATAACATTCTTTATATCAACTTTCTATAAAAATCCAGATCCATGCAGTGCTTGGAGTAGCTCAGTAGACTGGGCACTGGCCTGTGAACCAAAAGGTCACCAGTTTGATTCCCAGTCAGGGCACATGCCTCAGCTATGGGCCAGGTCCCCAGTCAGGACACATGCCTGGGGTGCAAGAGAGGCAACCACACATTTGATATTTCTCTCCCTTCCCCCCCTTCCCCTCTGTCTAAAAATAAATAAGTAAACAAACTCTTTTAAAAAGACCTTAAAATTCAATGAAATTTGATAATGGGATATATCTAGTTTTTAAAAAGTATATTCTGAGAGACCATTTTATTTATTGAGTTGAAAGAGAAACATCAATTTTGTTGTTCCATTTATTTATGCATTCATTGGTCATAAACTTGGTGTATCATAAAGATGCTCTAACCAACTAGGCTACGTGGCCAGGACTGAGAGATGGCCATTTTAGAACCACTAGTCAATAAGGACATTAAATAAAGCCTTTAATTCAACAGGCTTTAACATAAAGGAACACCAAATGAAATGTCTGAACATTTGTGGTAAGAAAAAAAAAAAGAAAGATAAAAGCTAAACGTACCAACACCAACAGCACCAAATTGCTGCCCAACTAATGAACTTGGACTGAACTGACTGTAAGTTGACATCCTGCCGAAAGGTCCGTAGGAACCCACCGACTGGAACGAAGATGGAGACGAGCCTAGAGAAGACTGAAGAAAAACTGCAGGTTATTTTTCCAGGCTCTGAGCAACACGCATATAATGGAGAGAAATTTGAGTATTTACATTTTTAAGAAAACTATTAAATTACAACTACTAAATACAAAAGCAATTATAACTTAAAAGATACATTTAACATCACAACAGTTGAATAACCTTGTAATTTCACCATTTATATATATAATTGACCCTTGAACAACAGGAGTTTGAACTGTGAAGGTCCACTTACACGCAGATTTTTTTCAGTAAATATAGTTGGCACTCCATATCTCTGGTTGGTTGAAACCACAAATGGAGAGGGCCAACTGTATGCATCATTCTAAGACATTTTATACAAAGGACTTGAACACCCATGGATTTTAGTATCTATAGGTGGTCCTGGAACCAATCCTTGTGCAATCTGATGGACAACTGTACTTAAGTTATGGGGGAGTCAAAAGTTATATGTGGATTTTTGACTGTGTGGGGGTTGGCGTCTCTGAGTTCTGTGATGTTCAAGGGTCTACTGTATGTGACAATTATACTCAATATGATTTATAAAAACTTTTTTCTACAATAAACTCTTCCTTTGAGCAGAGCATTTTATAGCAGATTTAGGAACAACTGAAGAAATGTTATTTGAATATCAAGTAAAGTAACTGCTTAAAAATATATAAGAAAAATCATAATTGGTTATCATGAGTTTTAAGTCTGGTGCCAACAAACAAGATACCTCACTTTTGATTTTACTCTTATTTTTGATTATTTGAGGTATACTACTAAGTCTACAGGGAAGAGATCCAAAAACAAACTATCCCACATAAAAGTTTACATTTTTAAATATAGTTTAAGTTAAAAATTTAAAAATCTTAACTTACTGAACCTGAAATATAATTTAATATGTATATGTACAAAGTTTACATATAAACTTATCTTAATATATCTCATAATATAAATATGAAGTGTACTAACAACTACTAGGACATAAGCTCACTGATGGCAAGACCTTGTATTTGTATTCACTGTTAGTATTAGGTGTTCAATAAATACTACCAAAAGGATGAATCAACATATATGGCGGTTAGAAGAAGTTATTCAATACCATTTTGATCTTTGCTCTTGATTTTTCTTATTCCATAAAGCTGATTACTTAAATAACTGGTTCCCTGGAGAATTACCATATCTATCTATCATCTATTTATCTACATATCAATCAATCAATCAATCTATCTATCTGACAGGTACCACCACTCTTTGGTGTAGGCCAGAGATAATTCTGCAGTGCACCAAAAAGATCTATTTTTTGCCTATCTGAACCCCCCTGCAAAAGTAGTACAATTTTGATCTATTCATACTAGATGGCTACTGTTAGGTTGGCTGTTGTCATTTTTAAATTTGACAATACTAGGAAAAGAGGTCAGTGTCCCTGACTAACTCAGGTATTGCAAGTTTTAAAAATTCTTGTAGCACACATGTTGAAAGTCGCTGGTATAGGCTGATATTTCTATTAGAATGTGTCTCTTCTACCTCCATTTAAAAAAATCGGTTTTCTCAGGATTCCCTCACATTCACTTCCTCAAAAGTAAGACTCAAAAAGAAGATAGATGAGAGTAAAGGATTTCTCCAGTTTATGTTACAACAAATTCACCACTTCTTATTAAAAAGCTTATCTTATATTCAGCAAAAATGAATAGTAAATAAATGTTAAAAGGTCTATTTCCTTTTTTCTCCTTTAATTTCATATTAGAAGAGTTCATGAGATATTTTAATAACTAGGAGACAAAGTCTACACAAGATATTACAGGGCCCAGCAGAAGTTAACACATGCTTGGTAGGGTAATAATATGGGTATAATAATACATAGTTTTAATTTGAACATTTCACCTAAAATGGTGTGCTTGGATGTGATTTTGTTATGTTACAGAATTACATGTTTATGATGATTTTGTAATTAAAAAAGGGGTGTTATTCATTCCTTACCCTGTATATATTTTAAGAATCTATTTTGTGGAAAACTAAGATTTTATCACTCACCACAAAACAGGAAAGTTGATTTAAAAGTATTACACTGATAAATTAATAAACATATTTTAGTGCAAAGACTTCTAATAAAGAAAAAGGTTGAGAAGGAAATGGATTCAGAGGAAAACTAAGGGGGATACAAGCTTTTAATCAGCTATGCCCTCAAATAAAAATACCTTATTTTTAGGACTGTAAGATGCACCTAGGTTTTAGAGGAGGAAAATAGGGAAAAAAAAATTGAAGCAAAAAATGTGGTAAAATATTTAATAACATGTGACCCTGCTCTACCCCCACCACCCCCACAGCGAGCCAGGCAAGCTACATTTGGACTATAAGACATACCCCCATTTCTGCCCAAATGGAGGGGGCATCTTACAGTCCAAAAAAGGGGTACTCTTATGTGAACCTGCTTCCTCTGCTGTTAAAACTGACAATTTTTTTCATCCATAAACACTTTAATTATTCTATTTTAATGTAAGATTTCATAGCTTAAATCTCATTAAATGATTCATTTGATGCTGTAAAGATTAAACAAAATAAGGAGATTAGGCTAAAAAGTTAGGTCTTATTATAAATAGGTGATCCTGCTTTCAACAAGTTTATACTTGACCTGGAAAAATTGACCATTGATAGAAAATAAGACTGCATGAAATTAAAGGTTACACTGTCCAAACCACAAATGCCAAAAGGCAGCTAGTGTATATTCTGTTATAAGACCTGAATCCTGGATGTGTCTTCTGTGCAGGAATCCAAGAGAGAGAGCTGGCTCTCTGAACCCTGATAGACAATTTCTATATGCTTCTAATTAAAATGTAAATAGGTACTCTAATGGACATCCTCTTTAATCCATAATTTAAAATCTTTTAGATATCATGTGCTTGTTTTTAATAAAATACACAATTCTTTTAGTTCTTTTACTGAGAACACTTAGTCTTCTTTTTCAATGCCTTATTTAGGAAATTGAACATGGCTATATGTTAAAATTTTTTTATGTTTGCCTATTTTCTAAAACATGTATAGTATATAATACATACATACGTACGTACGTACATATGTACATACAATACACAATATAAAGTGATTTAGCTTCCCCCATCCCCTTAAACCTAATACTCTTACCAAAGAGTAGTTATCACCACCCTCATTTGTATTATGAACCACATGAGAATTAATATAGTGCATGGATCTTGGATTCCAGAGCCAGACTGCCTGGGTGCATTCAGATTATGGCTCTACTGCAATCTCACTTGTAAAAACTGAGAATAATTATAATACCAAACTCAGAGGGTATTGATAGTACTTCTCATATAATTAGACCTCAATAAATGTTAGCTATTTTAACTGTTTTTAAAGGAAATATTTTATGATAAAAATAAATTCCTCAGCTATTTCTTACTTTGTTTAGTCCCTTATGATCTAAAGAGAAAAACCTAGATGAAAGCATTATCCAGGTATTTTAGGTATCTAGGGAACTAGAAACTGGTACACTATATGAGCATTCAACTGAGAAAATTTAAAAACCTGAAAACTCAGGGAGGGGCAAAAGCCAAGACTAACCATGTATGTATTAAGTTTACTTGAACTCCAAGACAAATTTACTATGAGTTACCTGAACAATAGCGGGGTCTTGAGGCAAGGAACATTGTGGTTTTGGTGGTTCACAAACAGTGAGGTCTTTAATATCACTTCCACGGAATATAATATATTCAAAGACTTCATCTCGAGGTGGTATTGGACGATCTGTTGGTCTGTCTTCTGTACCAAAGGACCTCACTGGTTAAGAAAACAGAGAATATGAGACATGTGCCTACTTATCATATTCACGTAGTACCTCTTATAAGCGTACTGGTTCCAAGTACTAAGCAGCAGTTATTAAATGTCATCCGAGAAAGTATTCATTAATCTGTAGCTAATTTTTTTTAAAAGAGGAAAATGAGTGGGCTTTGCCTAGGGCTAAATGTATTGTTTAGAAGACTGTATTACAATGTTGTGTTCTTTCTACATTATCTATCTATCTATCTATCTATCTATCTATCTATCTATCTATCTATCTATATCTTTGGTATTTGTGGTAAGAGGAAGTGTTATAATGTCCTTTCTTTCATTATTGATTTGTTTTTAATGTTCTCATTCAGCAAAATAAGAAAATTGGAAGTGTGTGTGTGTGTGTGTGTGTGTGTGTGGCGGGGGGGGGGGCAGTGTGTGATTTACCTAGTTCACTAAATCCCAAAGTTTGGGAAGCTGAACCTTGGGATTAAAAGAAGACAACGAAGGGAACATCTATCTTGGTGAGTAGCAGGTAACCTGGAAGCTGAGCCAAGCAGCTATCAGGTATTCAGCTCCTTGAGACAGCCTGAAATGCTCATGTTACCTAAATTATGTATCTCAAAATTAAATGTGATTATTTTAACACTTAAGATAATAGCATTACTCAAAGTGAAATAGTGAACCACCTGTGTCAGGGTAAACTAAAAAGACTTCTGGGGTCCTATTCAAATATACTGAATCAGATTTTCTGGATGGAGGGTCTACAAATCTGAAGAGTTCTTAATAGTCATAAGAAACCCCAAGAGTTTCTTATGACTATTAAAGTTGCATGTCCACTGTCTTAGGAAACTTCTGAAAGTTTCCATAGAAGTAGTTCCACATAAGAAAGTTTGAAAAATCACATATTGTCCATTTAAAGACCATTCTAGAGGAGTAAACCCCTCAACATTGTGGAAAGTTTAGAATGTACACATTTTCCCACAGAACTGATCCAGAGGTAGATTAAAGGTAGATATTATTTCAGTTTAAATAATGCCTTTTTTTAACCCTAAAAATTCTTTCTTGTCCTTAATAAGACTGCCAAGGAAGATAGCTGGCACAAGTATAGGTTTGCTGAAAAGTATTTCTCCTGAAAATTATACAAAATAAACAACAAAGTTAAAAATACCCCTAATCTAGGAAATGACCTCAAACTCATGCCATGAAATTTTGTTAAAAAGTATCACCAGATGCTAGGATTCAATGGAAGGTGAATCCTAGAAACCATATGTAACATGCCCTTAAAGATTTTTACTGGCGTCCACCAACTTGCTGGATGGGGATAGAAATGCAGATATGGTAAGATAGAAAACATGGATAAAGAGTGGAAACTCCTCTTCCCCGGTTGCCAAACACTACTTTATCAGGGCAGGAATAAGTAAGTGACAAGGTTCTACATTTTGTCCTTTATCCAACAGGAGGGCTAAATAAAGAGTTAACAACAACAACAGCAGCAGGGACTTCCCGCCAAGATGGAAGTATAGGTAGACACACTGTGCCTCCTTGCACAACCAAAATAAAGACAACAATTATTTGGGGGGGGAGGGGGAAGAACCCAACCAGAACTGACAGAAAATTGAACTCTATGGAAGTCCCACAAACAAGGAGCTAAAATAGACACATTCATCCAGACCGGTAGGTGGGGCAGAGTCAGACAGCCAGGCTGAGAGGGGTCGAGGCACAAAAAGTGGCGGCACTGGGTGTGCAAGGCACCCCAGGAGTGCAAGACGGCAGGGGGCGGACCCTGGGCGCACGGGTGGCATCTACCAGACCCCGGGCACTGGGTGGCAACGGGCAGCCCCAGCGAGGTGGCAACTGTGAAGTGAGACACTGCATTCAAGGTGGCTGGCTGACCTGGTGGTCCCACATTCGTGCGCAGATAAACAGGCAAAACTGGGCAGTGAGACTGCACAACCCAGGGTCCCAGCACCACGAAATAAAGCCTCAAAACACTGATTGAAAACACCTGTGGGGATTGAGGTGCAGGGAGAGACTCCCAGCCTCACAGGAGAGTTCGCTGGAGAGACCCACAGGGTCCTAGAACATACACAAACCCACCCACATGGGAATCAGCAACACAAAGGCCCAGTTTGCTTGCAGGAAGCAGCGGAAGGGACTGAAATCAAGCAGAGAGTGGAGCAAGCTCCTCTGTTCCCTCTGGGACCTCACCACCATATATAATGTCACAACCCAACAACTGGATTGCTCCACCCTGGCGAACACCTAAGGCTCCGCCGCTTCATAGGTAACAGGCACAAGAACAAAAAAGGCCCAAATGGAAGACAGATCAAAGGTACACAGCAAATACAACTAAGCGACAAAGAGGTAGCAAACCTATCAGATGCACAGTTCAAAACACTGGTGATCAGGAGGCTCACAGATTTGGTTGAATTTGGTCACAAATTAGATGAAAAAATGAAGGCTACTCTAAGTGAAATGAAGGAAAAATGCACAGGGAACCAATAGCGATGGGAAGGAAACTGGGACTCAAATCAATGGAGTGGACCAGAAGGAAGAAACAACCAAACAGAAAAGAATGAAGAAATAAGAATTCAAAAAAAGGAAGAGAGGCTCAGGAACCTGCAGGACATCTTTAAACATTCCAACATCCGAGTCATAGGGATACCAGAAGGAGAAGAGGAACAAGTGGAAAAGTTATTTGAACAAATAATAAAGGAGAACTTCCCCATTCTGGCAAAGGAAATAGACTTCCAGGAAGCTCAGAGAGTCCCAAAGAAGTTGGACCCAAGGAGGAACACACCAAGGCACATCATAATTACATTAGCCAAGATTAAAATTAAGGAGAGAATCCTAGAAGCAGCAAGAGATAAGGGAATAGTAACCTACAAAGGAGTTACCATCAGACTGTCAGCTGATTTCTCAAAAGAGACCTTGCAGGCAAGAAGGGGCTGGAAAGAAGTATTCCAAGTCATGAAAGACAAGGACCTATACCCAAGATTGCTCTATCCAGCAAAGCTTTCATTTAGAATGGAAGGGCAGATCAAGTGCTTCTCAGGTAAGGTCAAGTTAAAGGAGTTCACCACCACCAAGCCTTTATTATATGAAATGTTAAAGGGATTTATCTAAGAAGATAAAAAATATGTTTAGTAAAATGACAGCAAACTCACAATTATTAACAACCACACCTAAAACAAAAACAACAACAACAACAAAAACAAACTAAGCAAACAACTAGAACAGGAACAGAACCACAGAAATGGAGATCACATGGAGGGTCAGCAACAGGAGAGTGGGAGGAGGAGAAAGGGGGAAAAGGTACAGAGAATAAGTAGCATAGATGGCAGGTAGAAAATAGGGGGAAGGCAAGAATAGTATGGGAAATGTATAAGTTAAAGAACATATGACATATGGACATGAACTAATGGGGGGGAATGTGGGTAGGAGGGGGTGTACAGGGAAGAGGGAAATGAAGGGGGAGAAATGGGACAACTGTAATAGTATAATCAATAAAATATATTTTTAAAAAAAAGCAGGACTAAGAAGATTACAAATAAATCAATCTCCCTCCTAACCTCAGCACCATCACCACCAGTAATGTATAATCTCCCAGTCCTCCAAAGTAATCGATCAGCTCATCCTGAAGCTGAGGAGGGGAAAAGTCAAAGGCCAGCCCCCTTCCTCTACAAAATAATAGAGAAGCTCCATTAGTTTTCCACAGCTTATCAAATCTATAACCACATATTCAAAAGATTGCTTTATATTCTCAAGAAAAATAAAACTTTTATGATGAAAATAACACTAAAATGAAAAGGTAGCATACAGAGTTAAGAGAAAAACAGATAACACAAATAAAACAGCAGAACTCATAAGTACATACCAACAACAGAACAGTCAAAGCAATAAAACCAATGCATTAACAGTGTTGAGAGAAGCAAACAAAATGTAAAGAAAAAGTCAGCAACTGAATAGTTAGAAAATGATTTTTTTGTAGACCTAGCAGTTAATTGCTATCTCTGAGAAAGACAAGAGAAATAATAAGAAAAAATATAATGAAAGACAGAGCAGAAATTTCCTGACATGAAGACCTAAATTTGATCACAAGGTTTCACTGTACTTCCAGAAAAAAATTTAGTTCACTATAAGACATATAGTGTTTTATATGTGAACTCATCCTTTGCTATATCCAAACAAACAACTCAGAGAAACAGTGGTACCAAAAGATAAGAAATGAACAGTAAGTTCATTTAAGCACATAAACATATGTTAACAATTTACTATGGTCCTAGAACAAATTGTAACTTAAATAGTGCTGAAAAAGGCTACAGTTACAAAGTGTGACAAGGTAAGTCAGGACAGTCTTAGGAGACTTCTGAATCCTACATCACAGTATCATAATATTCTAACAAGAACTGGGAGATGAGGATGAGTGGAAGAAAGAAAAACAGAAAAGGTAATACAAAAACTAATACTCTCATCTTTTATGGAGAGTCACTTGATAAAAATCATGTCAGTACAATCGGAAATGACACTGTTTCACCCAATTTTCCCTAACCTGTTGTTTATTTTTTGCACTTGTAGGTAATAGTAGCTAATAACAGCAAGCCATGTAAGAATAGTGTAAGATGCCCACACACCAAATTTCCTCTTGGCTCAATCTGCCTACATATTCAGTCTTAAAAGTACTTCTTGCATGGTTCTCCCTGATGTTGACGCACTCTTCCAGCAGTGAACTCAACTCTTCTTATGCCCTTTTCCATCAGACTACCTTCAATTTTTTTCTTTTAAGCTGACCAACAGCTTAATTGTTGGGTATATTTTATATTTCACCAGCATTTTTGTTAATGTTTGCATTTCAATTATTTTTTTAAAAAATTTGTGCTAAGAACATATAACATGATCTACCCTCTTAAATTTTTAAGTGTACAATACAATATCATAACTATAAGCAAAATATTGAAAAGTAGAGCTCTAGAACTTTTCACCTCACTTAACTGAAACTTTATACCTGCTGAATCACAACTCTCTGTTCCCTCCAGCCTCTGGCGACCACATTCAACAGTATTTGTCTTGTAACTATGGAAAATAGATGGAAGCAGACTAGTTTGGAAGTAACTGGGCAAGTAATGGTGAAGAGGTATTTCAAGAAAGGGGGGAATCAGTCTTAAAGAGACTCAAGCTCACCAGAATAACACGACTTATTGAACAAAATTTCTTACTTAAAATTCTACAACTCTGGCCACACACACTCCTATAATAGACAGATACATTATTTGCAACATCAAACACAACTACTGAGCTGACAAGCACAGTTTGTAAACCATTTTGGAATTATAGAGTCTAGTCAAATACTTGTAGCATCTATGGGAGTACTTCATAGAGAGAGAGGCTGGTAACTTTTGGTTAATAATGACATTTTGCATAGCGGACTGCTATTACCATTCATCACCTCCTATCCCCATGACAGGCAGTTACGGGTATGGCAGTCCATGTTCCTAGGTACAGATTACTGGTGAGAGGTGAGCAATAGAAACCTTGTCCTCCAAAAATCCGGGCTGCATGATTTGACCTGTTTGGCAATTTACCGAGGGGCCAGCACAGAGTATGGCTGTTTTTTTCAACCCTCAAGGACGAAAGCAGCTTCCCCCGTAGTGTTGGTGAAGGCATGTAAGAGAGATAGAATACTCTCTCCCCCCCTCAACAACAGCAGAATATACATCATTCTCATGGAACATTCTTCAGGACAGACCATATTACACCAAAGCCCTCAACACACTGAAAAAGAAATTTTACAAAGTATCTTCTCTGACCACCTGGAATAAAGTCAGAAATCAATAGTACAAAAAATTTTTGTAATCAAAAGTACAAGAAATCACAAGTACATGGAAGTTAAACAACACACTTTTAAACAACCAATGAGTCAAAGAGGAAATCACTAGGGAAATAAAAATTTTTTTTGAGGCAAATGAAAAAGAAAATGCAACATGCCAAAATTATGGGATGCAGAGAATGCTATACTCAAGAAGGAAAAGTTGTATTTGTGAATGCCACCTTAAAAAAATAAATCAACTTTACACTTAAAAAAACTAGAAAAAGAACAAATTAAACTCAAATCCAGCAGAAGGAAATAATACAGATTAGAACAGAGATTAAACAACACAAAGCATAGAAAAACAGAATCAACAAAACCAAAAGTTGATTCTCTGAAAGATCAACAAAATTGACAAACCTTTAGCTACAGTGACTAAGGACAGAGATAAGAAGATGCAAATAACTAAAATCAGAAATGTAAACAAGGACCCACTACCAACCTTATGGAAATTAAAAGGCTTATAAGATATAATAATTTGTATGCCAAAACAAACTAGATAACCCAGATGAAATAGAAAAATTCCTAGCTAACCAAAAGTGACTGAAGAAGAAACAAAATCTCAACAGATCTACAACAGAAGATTGGGCCAGTAATCAAAAACCTCCAAAAAACCAGGACCATTTAAAGCTTCTGCACAGCAAAACAAACCAACAACAAAAACAAAAAGACAACCAACTGAATGGGAGATATTATCTACAAACAACAGCTCAGACAAGGGGCTGATACCTAAAATTTATGAAGAACTCATAAAACTGGAACACCAAATGAAACACTCCAATTAAAAAATGGGCAGAGGATCTGAACAGACACCCCTCCCAAGAAGAGGTACAAATGGCCATCAGATATACAAAATGTTCAACTTCACTAGCTATTAGGGAAATGCAAATCAAAACTACCAGATACCACCTCACACCTGTTATAATGACTATCAACAAAACAGGGAATAACAAGTGTTGGAGACATTGTGGAGAGAAAAAAGGAACCCTCATTCACTGCTGCTGGGAATGTAAACTGGTTCAACCAGTATGGAAAAGAGTTTGGCAGTTCCTCAGAAAAACTAAAAATAGAGTTATCATATGACCCAGAAACCCTTTTTACGAGTATCTACCCAAAGAACTCAAAAACATTTATTTGCAAAGATATATACACCCTATGTTAATTACAGCATTATTCACAGTGGCCAAGACAGGGAGACAACTAAGGTGTCCTTTGACAGAGGACTGGGTAAAGAAGATGTGGTACATATAAACAGTGCAATACTACTCAGTCGTAAGAAAAGATGAAATACTGCCATTTGTGACAACATGGATGGACCTTGAGAATATTTTGGTAAGTTAAATAAATCAGTCTGAAAAAGCTAAGAACCATATAATTTCACTCATATGTGGGATATAAAACAGAGACTCAGAGACCAGACAGCCAACAGTATGGTGGCTACCTGCAGGAAGGGGGTGGGGAGGTGGTAGAGTAAAGGGAGCCAAACATATAGTGACAGAAGATGATTTGACTATGGGTGGTGGGTACAGAAAATGATATACAGAACATGTAGCACAGTGATGTACACTTGAAACCTATATGACCCCATTAAACAATGTCACCCTAATAAATGTTAAAAAGTCAACTCAAAAAGGAGAAAAAAGAAAAGGACTAGGACCAGATGGTTTCCCTAGTGAATTCCCATTAAAACATTTTTGCTGGGGGCCACATCAGCCTCACAGTTGTCTTCAAAGGGCCGAAAGTAATTTTAGGATTGTATAAATGTAACTACTCCTTAACTAGGGGCAAGGAGCTCAGTGCTGCTGGGTCAAAACAAGGGGGAGGGCCGGATTTGGCCCTTGGGCCTTGTGTTTGCCACTTGTGCATTAAAAAAAAAAAAAACAACCCCCCCCAAAAAAAAAACCTACTCAAAACGCCTCCAAAAACCAGGGAAGAAAAGGAAACACTTTCAAATGGATTCTACAGATTGATCCCTCTTATATGAATGCAAAAATCCTCAACAAAATACTAACAAATTGAATCCTACAATACATTAAAAAAGTTATACACCAAGATCAATTGGTAGTTTATGCTAAATATGCAAGGGTGGTTCAACATAAAGAAAATTCACTGTAATATATTAATAGACTGAAGGGGGGAACCCCACACAATCATTTTAAAAGATGCAGGAAAAAAATTTTTTGACAAAACCTAACACCCTTTCATGATAAAAATACTTAGTGAACTTGGAATGGAAGGGAACTTAACATGAAGGGCATATACGAAAAACCTACAGCTAATGTATTCAACAGTGAAGAACTGGAAGCTTTCCCCTAAGATCAGAAACAAGACAAAGATGCCCACTTTTACCACTGCTATTCAACCATGTTTTAGAAGTACCAGCCAGCACAATTAGGCAAGAGAAACATGTATCTGAATTGCAGAGGAAGAAGTAGAACTGTCTTTGATGATAGGATTTCATATATAGAAAAATAAAATAAAATTCATTAAAAAGAACCAGTTACAACACCAACACACACAAATCAGCTGCGTTTCTACATACTAACAACGATAAATCCAAAAAGGAAATTAAGAAAACAATTCCACTTATAACAGCATCCAAAAGGATAAAATATCTAGCCCTGGCTGGGTTGCTCAGTAGATTGGAGTGTCACCCCATACACCAAAAAGTTGTCGGATAGTGTCAGAATTGAATTGAACTATAGGGCACCCAGGTGGTATCCAGGAGTTGGAGAATTAGTTGATACGGGTAAAACCCTCACACAGTCAGTGGAAAGATGTACTGAGAGTAAACTGGTGAGTAGAGGGGAACCACAGGTATTTTCCTTTTAGTGGCTTAATGACCTAAACAAGAGTCAAAGCTATAAAACTATTAGAAGAAAGCATAGGAATAAGTCTATGACCTCAAATTTGACAACAAATTATTAAGATTTAACACTAGAACCACAAGCAACAAAAGAAAAAAAATAAACACTCGACTTCATAAAAATGAAAACCTCCTGTGTATCAAAGAACAGTATCAAGAATGTTAAAAGACAAGCTATGGGAGAAATATCTGCAAGCCACATATAAGGGCTTAATATCGAGAATGTATAAAGAATTCTTAAAAACAAAACAAAAAAAACAAACAACCCAATGAAGGATGTACAAAAACTTGGAAACACTTCTCATAAAAAGATTATACAAACAGCCAACCTCATGAAAAAATGTTTAATCTTTTGGTTAAAATGGAAATGCAAATCAAAACCATGATTTAATACCACTTCGCTACTACTAAGATGGCTTCAATGATAAAAACGGAAAATAATACTGGCAAGGATATAGAGAAACAGGAATCCTTGCACATTGCTGGTGGAAATGTAAAATGGTGCAGCTGCTGTGGAAATCAGCTTGGTGTTTCCTTAAAAAATGAAACACAGAGTTACCAAATGACTCAACTATTTCACTCACATATACATAACCTATGTTCACATAGAAACTTGCACATGTTTAAAACAGTATTACTCATAGTATCCAAAAGGTGGAAATAACCCAAACGCCCATCAACAAATGAAGATACACAAATTATTTAAAAAAATATTTACACACACACACACACGTATTATTTAGCTATAAAAAGGAATGAAATGGGCCGACAGGCCGGAGTGAAGGAATGTGGCAGGCGGAAAACTTGGAAAGAAAAGAGCTGTGATCCATCCCTTCCACCAAGAACGTACTTTCTTCCAAGGAACCTCATTGTGCGGATGCGGGTAGTCTTTTTACACTGGGACAAGTTACTCCAGCATTTTTACCTGCATGTTCTGAGTCAGTCAGGCGCATCAGTCCTTTCAGCAGAATCTGCCTTAGGCACTTAACCTTTTGTGGCTCAGGTGTGCCAAGACAAAAAGAACATGGCCCAAGTGGAAGAACAGATCAAAGTTTCAGAACAAATACAACTAAGTGACAAAGAGATAGCCAGCCTATCAGATGCACAGTTCAAAACACTGGTAACGAGGATGCTCACAGAATTGGTTAAATTTGGTCACAAATTAGATGAAAAAATGAAGGCTACACTGAGTTTAATAAAAGAAAATGTACAGGGATCCAACAGTGATGGGAAAGAAACTGGGACTCAGATCAAAGGTGTGGAACAGAAGGAAGAAAGAAACATCCAACCAGAAAAGAACGAAGAAACAAGAATTCAAAAAAAGGAAGAGAGGCTTAAGGAATCTCCAGGACATCTTTAAACATTCCAACATCCAAGTCATTGGGATACCAGAAGGAGAAGGGAAGAGCAACAAGTGGAAAAGTTATTTGAACGAATAATAAAGGAGAACTCCCCCAATCTGACAAAAGAAATAGACTTCCAGGAAGTCCAGGAAGCTCAGACAGTCCCAAAGAAGTTGGACCCAAGGAGGAACACACCAAGGCACATCATAATTACATTAGCCAAGATTACAGATAAGGAAAGAATCCTAGAAGCAGCAAGAGATAAGGAGACAGTAACCTACAAAGGAGTTCCCATCAAACTGTCAGCTGATTTCTCGAAAGAAACCTCGCAGGCAAGAAGGGGCTAGAAAGAAGTATTCCAGGTCATGAAAGACAAGGACCTATATCCAAGATTGCCGTATCCAGCAAAGCTTTCATTTAGAATGGAAGGGCAGATAAAGTGCTTCTCAGATGAGGTCAAGTTAAAGGAGTTCATCATCACCAGGCCCTTATTATGTGAAATGTTAAAGGAATTTATCTAAGAAAAAGGTAAAAAATATGAACCGTAAAATGACAACAAATTCAGTTATTAAAAACCACACATAAAACAAAAACAAAAAGAAACTAAGCAAACAACTAGAACAGGAACAGAACCACAAAAATGGAGATCACATGGAGGGTTATTAGCAGGGGAGTGGGAGGGGGAGAGAGGGGGAAAAGGTACAGAGAATAAGTAGCATAAATGGTAGGTAGAAAATAGATAGGGAGAGGGCAAGAATAGTATAGGAAATGTAGAAGTTAAAGAACTTGCATGTATGACCCATGGACTTGAACTAAAGTGGGGGGGGCAGTGCATAAGAGGGGGTGTGCAGGGTGGAGGGGAATAAAGGGGGGAAAACCGTAATAGCATAATCAATAAAATATATTATTTAAAAAAAAAAAAAAAAGGAATGAGCCCTGGCTGGCGTAGCTCAGTGGATTGAGCTCGGGCTGCGAACCAAAGCATCGCAAGTTCGATTCCCAGTCAGGGCACATGCCTGGGTTGCAGGCCATGGCCCCCAGCAACCACACATTGATGTTTCTCTCCCTCTCTCTCTCTGCCCCCCTCCCTTCCTCCCTTCCCTCTCTAAAAATTAAAAAAAAAAAAAAAATCTTGTTAAAAAAAAAAAAAGAAATGAAATGCTGAGACCTGTTACAATTAGAATGAAGCTACAAAGTCATTATGCTAAGTAAAACAAGCCAGACACAAAATGTCACACACTTTACAATCCCTTAACTATGAGACTGTATATCCAGAATAGGAAAAGTCATACAGAAAGAAAGCAGATTAGTGGTTGCTGGGGGGTCAAAGGGAGGGATTACTTAATGGGTAGGGGTGAGGAAAAGTGAGGAAAAAATAGAAACTAAGAACAGGTGATGGCTGCACAACACCTCACCTAGACTAAATGCCCCTGAATCACGTACTTTATATCATTTATTTTATAATAGTTACTGTACATCATATAAATTTTTTAAAAGATTTTATTTATTTATTTTTAGAGAGGGAAGGGAGAGGGGGAGAGAGAGAGAGAAACATCAATGTGTGGTTGTTGGGGGGCATGGCCTGCAACCTAGGCATGTGCCCTGACTGGGAATCGAACCTGCGATGCCTGGTTCGCAGCCCGCGCTCAATCCACTGAGCTACACCAGCCAGGGATGTACATCATATAAATTTTACCTCAACAAACCACACAGGTATGCCCCTCCTTACAAATATAGCCTGGAAGAGAATACACAAAATGGTAATAAGTTAGAATGTTGAAACTAGGGGTGGTTGTTCTCTATATTCTAACCTTGATAAAGTTGCCATACTGCTTCAATAGGTATTCTAGTTTTTCTTATTCCCCAAACTAGAAAAGGCTACATTTAGGCCAAACTTTAATAAAAGGGAGTGAGAAACAGGGAAAAGAATCTTCTTTATCAGACTTAAAGAATATAATGAAGTCCCTGGTATGGGTACAAATAGCAAAGTTTTAACAGAAATGCATCAGATAAATGTTTGTTTGTTTGTTTTAATTCATAAAGCCAAACTTCTGGCAAAATCATTCATCCAAAAAACCTTCATTTGCAGATCAAGGCAAGTTCAAACATCATACTAATCAAACCTGGTTACCAGTGTATTAACACCTGTATATATAGTCACAGCGCATGGCTAGAGGGAAGAGCTGTAGTGATCAACTTTCCAATACAGCATCTACAGCATAAAACCCCCAAACTTTCTAAGTTTAATATGATAAACATATATGTAATTATGTATACACAGTACCCCAAATGACATCATTAATATTTTCCACAAACCTTTTTATTTTTTTAAACCCATGCTTGAAGATACATTTACTGATTTTGGTGGGGGGGGGAGGGCAGGAGAGAGACAGACAGAAAGGCATTGACGTGAGAAACATTTATTGGCCACCTCCCGCATGTACACTGACCAGCAACTGAACCCACAACCCAGGCATATGCCCTGACCAGGAATCAAACATGCAACGCTTTGGTGCACGCGATGACACTCCAATGAACCAAGCCACACCAGGGCCTTCATTTTTTGACATAAATTAAAAATTATAAATTAAACTCTAATATAAACTGGTAAAGAAGAAAAACCAGTTTGTGACAGCAATAAACAAAAGACTGCATTAGTGAAGAAATGCCCCAAAGTAAGGAGACTAAGGCTAAATTCAAATAAAAAATTAGAATAACATCTACGATGTGGTTTTAAATTTGAAATTCCTGTCAAGTATCAGTTGTAAGATCTGGTCCAAACCCCTTTGCACTAACTGAAGCTTCAACCATGCTCACGATTCTCCATACGCGGAGCAGGTGTTCTTTCACTGCTACATGCGGCTCCTCCCACATCCAACGTCTCCTAATTTTCAGCTTAGATATACTCTGTTACTTGTGCTTGTCAGGGTTCTCCAAAGAAACAGAACCAACAGGATGCACATGCACACATGCACATTTATTTTAAGGAACTGGCAGTGAAACCCCCAAATATGCATAGTAGGCTGGCAGGCGGGAGACCTAAGAGAGTTGTAGTTGGAATCCGAAGGTGGTCTGCTGGCAGAATTTTTTTTTACTCTGAGAAAGTTGGTCTTTGTTCTTGTAAGGCCTTCAACAGACTGGATAAGGCCCACCCTCACCATGCAGGATAATCTGCTTACTCAAAGCCCACAGACTTAATCTCATCCAAAAAACCAGACACAGAAACATACAGAGTATCTGATCATCCAGAATATCTGATCAAATATCTAGGCACTGAGACTCAGCCAAGCTGACACAAATTTACCATTACATTACTCTACCAGTGATATTCCCAGGTGGAAATAACATGTTCTTCAAGCTTTCTTACAGTCTTGGTGGTGGTGGGGGGGGCAAGAAAGACCCTTATATTCCTTTCCTTCTTTTCTTTTGAGTTTTACAACTTACACATTATTTACTTGATTGAAAGCCATCTATGGTACATACAATGTTTTACATAGTTGATCTCTACTTTGTTCACAGAGTTCAGTGAGTTGTATTTGGGTTTCTATGCTCGAGACTGCTAAACTGCTGTTGCTGATGGCTTGTTTTCTTTCAGCATCAAGGTGGGTATTTTTATATAAAATCTTATTTTTAATTTCTTCTCTGGTGATTCCTTCCTGGATTCTGAGCTTTGCATTATTATACCTACAATGGAACCAGCATCCTAAAGTTATCAAGATAAATCCTCCTACTCCAGTATCACATGATCTTCTAATTCTACCAACTAACAAAAAATGTCCAAGGCCAGCCACAACAGATCCTAATTAGCCATATATAATACCATGTTCCATGCACAGGGAATGTTCCTGACATCTAAGATTCCTAGGAGTTTAAAAGGCTCCCCCTTCCTGGCTCACCAGACTCTGGTGAGTGGCCTTGGGGATGAGTCAGTGCCTCTAGCTCTTCCCTGCGCCACTGTGAGCTGCTGCCAGCAGAACCCTCTTTTCTTTTCACCCAAAGTCATCTCCCACAATTATAGACTGAGACCTTGTTCAGTTAATTAGCTCCTCTCATTTGCAACTTCACTTGCTTCCTCCATGCCAGATTCTTCCTCTTGGATTACTAATATATGTAGATTTACTTAGACATATCTTTCCTCGAACATGAGAATTTCAGGCTGAATATAACGAGAAAATTATTAGTAAGAATAAGAATTTAGGGAGAGTCACTCTGTCTGGTCACGACTCAGTGGGTCACGACACGAAAATGGAACCCAAAGGCTGCAGGTTCCATTTTCACTCAGGGCACATGCCTGGATTGCCTAGCAGGTCCCTGGTTGGGGGGCATGTGAAAGGCAACCAATCAGTGTTTCTCTTGCACATTGGTATTTCTCTCCCTCTCTTTTCCCCTCCCTTCCCCTCTCTCTAAAAAATAAATAAAATCTTAAAAGATATATAAAAGTTAAAAAAAATTTAGAGAGTGTGAAATGAAAAGAGAATTTGTAAAACCAAGAAAGCTATTTAAAAATTTAGATGGTAATACAATAACAAAACTAATAAAGCAAAACCCATTTCCAAGAACCTCTTTGAAACTGTAGGTAAGATCTTGAAATGTCTTGAAATGGAAGTCACAGGATGGCAAAATAGAACTGATCTATGTTCATTATTACAAACCTGAAAGAATACACTATCCTTAATACTGTCTTCATTTATCCCACCTTTTCTATAAAATAGTTAGTTATTCAACTATGAATTTTTCTGAACAAGATAAATTTCCAGAAATAATAACCCTTCATGTGATCAACAAATAGTTAATTTGCTATGTACGAGGGATACAAGGGAGGAAAACATGCTGAAGTCCAGTAGTGAACCAATAAAAAAAGCTTGATAAGCACACCCCTAAAAAATGGAAGATAAAGTGAGAACACAGGTGCACCTAACAATTCCTATCTAGGACAATCAGGGAATGCTTTGCAGGAGTGCTAATGCTCAAACAAAATCCAAAAGGATAAACCTCATTTCCTCCTGATCCATGCCCAATTTTGGTTGACAGAAACTAATCTACATGGACCATCGCTCATTTCCTCCCTGTTCCTTGTCCAGGCAATTTTTACACGTCCAACCCATTCTCCTAATTTCTCATGTATCTTTTCCTTCCTCACTATTTTCATTAGTTTAGGCCTATATTTTTTTCTTTTCCAAACTCTTAAAAGATTCCAAATGACCTCACTATTGTCAGTTTCTTCCCTCACCCCCAGTCAATTTTTCTACAATGTAGTCAGCATAAACTTCCTAAAGCTGGACTGTGGAATGCCACTTCAATGGCTCCCTACAATCTACCAAGAAAACTGAAGACTTTTTAGCCTGCCATTCAAATAATAAACTGAATAAATTAAGATCAATTTAGTAAAGGAAGTTAAGTAAAAGGGGATGGGTATGGGTGTGGTCCTGAGTCTGTTATTTGACATATTTTCATTGGCACTGGAGCTTCCAGAGCTGTTAGTTCTTCTCTTTCCCTTGTGACTCCTATCTCAACATGCTGTACTGTTCAGTTCTTCAACACAGTCACGTAAAGCGTAGGGGAAGAACATTCCAATTCAAGGGAACCTTGTGAAAAGGTCCCAGATCTGAAGGAATTTGACTAACTTGAAGCCCTCCCTAAATGACAGCTAGTGTAGTCCCACCTTAAATGAATTGCAAGGTGTTGTGGGCCAGGATACCAAATTTGGATTTAGCGGTTGTCTGTGTGTTTGCTTCCCCAACAGACTGTAGACTCCCTGTGACCTGGGACTGAACACTTCTCTCTAGATATCCCTGTCATGTGGCTAATTGTGACTTATCTGTCAGGCCCTAGCTTAGATGCTGTGTCATCAAAAAACTTGTCTGTGTTGCTCTTTTGTTCCCCAGCACTCAGCATTGTGTCTGGCATGTAGTCATAGCAGACCCTCAATACTTCTCCTGACTTAATAGCTTATCAAGTAATAAGCGCCAGACAGATACAAGCTTCCTTTCTATTTGCCCCATTTGCTTCATGCTGTCTTGCCCGGGAGTCCAACCTTTTGGCGTCTTTGGGTCACAATGGAAGATGACAAGTTATTTTGGGCTAACACATTAAATACACTGACATGCAATCACAAAAAAATATCTCAAAATGTTTGAGTAAATTTACTATTTTGTATTGGGCCACATTCAGAGCCATCCTGAGCCTTATGCAGCCCAAGGGGGCCCTTTATCTCATCCTCTCCAGAGTACCAGAATTGCAGAATAAGTATCCAACTGTATGAAATGCAAAAGGGGACTGGAAACATCACCACTGTTGAAACAAATTTTGAGTTAATTTTTCAGCGTTTAGTTCCATCTTTACCCCTAATTACTTCCCAGTCGTCTAGTTTGTGTAGCACCTGGTCATGCCAATTCCTAAACCTTTTAGGAGACTGGGTGCAAATCAAGTTATTCATTGGCTTTACCCACAGCTTATTTAGATTTCAGATTTCTCAATTCTGCTAAGAAGTCATTTACACTCATCCATTTGCTTTTCAGCCTCCACAATTTTGTTGCTATTGCCTCCTTTCAAAACTGACTGTGCCCTTAATGGGTTTATGCCTTTTAAAAAGAAGTCCCTCTTACATAGTTTTACTAGGATTTATCAATAAGAAGGAAAAGTAAAAGCATGTCCACTCTGCAGTCTAAATTTAAACTTGATTCTTAAACTGCTTTCATTTAGGCATTCTTCCTTCTGGTTGGTTTTATATTAAAACCAAGGGACAGAGAGAGAAAATATGACATAACAGAATAAGGTAAATGCATCAATAGGAAATAAAAACCAAAACACATACAGGGGGTAAGTGGGACAGAAACTAATCCGAGAGTCACAAAGATAGAAAGAATGAATTTATTAGGTTAAAAAGACCGAGTCTTCAGATTTCCAAGGTCCCAGAGAACCACTCAGTTAAAAAAAAACACACCAGTGTTGCAAAACTTCTGAAATTCAAGAATAAAACTTCTGGAGAGAAAAATGACTGCGAATCACTTAGCAGCAACACTAAAATGTTAGAAGATAAATCAGTAATTTCGAAGTTACATTGGGGGAAAAAAAAAAGATTCTGACTTTAGAATATAGCCAACCAATCAATCAAGTAATCGAGAAAACTGTGGGTTCACTAAGAAAATTTGTGACCCACACATTGTTTTCTGTTTTTGCCATGACAAAGATGCACTCAGGCAATTTTGGGGGGGAAAGAGGATCAAGTGAGAGGTCAAGACTGTAAACAAGAAACAGGAACCCCTGGGTATAAATAGACTGGTGAGAGATAATGGACCAAAGTAGAGCTGTAGAGGTCATAAAAGGTCAAATTCTGGATATATTTTGAAAGTAGAGCTGGCTGACAGGTTCAGAAACACATGAGGTGTGAGACAAATAAAGTAATTAAGGATGACTCAGAGGTCTTACCAACTAAAGAATAAGCTGTCATTCAATGAGATGGAGAAGCAGGTTTGAGACACATAGAAGGGTACAAGCCCCATAGACATTCCTCCAGGTGATGTTAGCGAGGCAGTTGGATATATAGCGGGTTCTAGAATAACATCTTTTCATTTTAACACTGATGCTGTAGGCACTTAACTCTTTTTTCTATCAACTAGCCTATGGTAAAATTGGTTTCATTATGTGTTGTTTCACTTAACAAACAACCCACTAACAAACTTAAGTGAGGACTTACTGTACAAGTCAGGAGTTAAGAGAAGAGGTCCAGGTTATAGATAATAGTAATGTACCAATAGTATTTGAAACCACAAATCAGATGGGATTATCAAGAGAAAAGTACAGATGATAAAATAAGTGAATAATTTTCAAAAGACAGAGACAGAGAACTAAGCCTTGGAACTCTCCAACATTTAGAGGTTTAGGAGAATCAACCAAGGAGCTGAGATGCAACCAGCGAGGGTATGGGCGAAAATCAGGATGATGTCAAGTGAAGAAAGTGTTTCAAGGAGAAAAGACCAATTGTGCAGTATATTGTCGATCAGTCTGAGGATAAGAAGCAATCACTGGATTTAGCAACAAAGAACTCTTTGCTAACCTTGATAAGAACAGTTTCTCACCTGTGGGAATAAAAACATAAAGTGGATTAAAAAAATAGAAACAGGTGGTACAAAAAACTTCTTCAAGGAGTTCTGGTATATAGGAAGAATAGAAATGAAAGGCAGAAAAGAGGAAATGCAGTTAGGAGTAGTATTTTGCTGTTGCTGCTGTTTTTAAGATGGGTGAAACAGCAGCCTATCTGTAATTAAAGAGAAAAGATTTGGTAGAGAAGGAAAAACTGAATACACAGGAGAGAGAACAGGGAATTGATGGAACAGTGGCCTTGAATTATCAAGAGAGGATAAAACCTACTGCACAAGTGAAGGACCTTAGAAGAAGGAATAATTTATATTGAGAAAAGGTTAAGGTTTGGGGCACAGATGCAGGTAACTGGGTACATACAGGATGAGTTGATTAAAATTCTCTTCTGTTTGCTATTCTTTTCTCAATCAAATAGGAAGCAAGTTCACAGACTAAAAGTGAAGCTGAAGGAGGAAGTGTTGGAGGTTGGAGGAAAACAGAAGGAATGGAATAGTCAAGCAGAAAAACACAGTGAACAAACTATGGAAATATGAGACTACGGTGTTAGCGAACATAAATTTAGAGAGAAACTGGTCAGCATTCTATGTTGATATGATTAACAATGAGACAGCTATGCTACTGAGAAGCTACAATAAACCAGTTCGTACGTACTTACTTATTATTTATATATTTACTTAAAAGACAGAAGTTAAAGCTAAGGTTAAATAACTTGTCCAATGTCAAAGAACCACTAAATATTCAACTGACCTTTGGGACCACATTTTCTTCTAGAAACAAAAACACACCCTACAAGATTAGACTAAGAACCTTGAGAATAAATTACTTTATAGACTAACACTTTACCCATTAAAAATTTTACTTCTATTGCATCCAGATTTTAAAATGGTTAATTGAAATATTACTTTAAAGCACCATAGACAAAACGAAAGGTAAATTATCCCTGTAGAGGGCATCTTCTATCATGGAGTAATAAATTCAAATTAAACCATCTGCACTTACTGCTATTATGTCAAGCACATACCAAGATTAAGATTTCTTTATTCTTCCTATTTCCAGCCTTCTATTATTTTCTTCAGGCTTTCTGCTGCTTTCTCTACCCTGACTCAGAAAATCACAGCTCATCTTACTCTACTGGAAAATGCAGTTAGTTTTTGGTACCTGACTTCAGACTCCCATAATTACCAAGTATTTCTGTGGATTACACAGAAAGAATAAACTATTTCTGACACTCCCAAGTTCTGAAAACATGATTAAATAGGGCAACCAAAAGAAATTACAACTTAAAAGTTTCACTAGATCTTTGACATTCTAGGTAGTAATTTTGTAAATTGCTAACTTTAGATCCCTAACTAGTGTGATAATGCAAGAAATCAATACAGCATTTCACAGGTATTTCATTCATCATACAAAGCTCTCCCACTCTCTCACTGGAGTTTATGACTACGTGGCTAATTAACAATCAAAAAGTGTGTAAGCAATGCCAATAGGCAACACTTAGAAGATAATTAAGGAAATATTCTATTACCAATTTACCTGTTTTTATATTCTCCCACTAATCTCTTGATTTTAAGGACAAACCATTTTAAAAGCAGCTTATATAATCATTCTTCACAAAGTTTCTTTTCCTAATAATACGGTGGCAATCTGGTTTTCACTTGAGAAGTGAATTATCCAGTTATATCTAACTAAATTGTTACATTTACCTAAGGATGTTAGATATACATTTCATTCATTTTATCCAAAGTGTTAAAATCTATATATTGCTTATAAGAAATGTGTATTCCCCAAACTTTGAAATTCCCGTAGTTAGAAACCTTTAATAACTACAAATATCCTTCATTTACTCAAATATTTACCAAGACCCTGCTATGTGCTTGCAAGGCACTGTTCTAGGCACTAAAGATAGAGCAATGAATGAGACAAAAATCCTAACTTCACTGAGCTTCCCCTCTGTGGGGAATCTCTTGGTATCCAGGATCTACTATGTGCTTGGGCATCAGATCCACATATATAATTGGAAATATTCTACAAACTATTCATGCATGTCACTTTAGCTTTCTCTTAAATATCCTGAACTGATTCTTGAAAAATACAATTGAGCTTGAGCCATAAAACAAAACTGTCTCCCCAACAATATCAATTTTGTCATAAGATTTTACCCTCTTATATCCCAGTTCTCCAAAACTGCTTACTTTTTTGGGGGGAAGGGAGAAACATGTTAAGTATTTTAATTTTAAAGAGAAATACAATTGTGAATATAAAGAAGCATTATTTGGAGATATGCCCAAGAGAATTCTACAAGATTAATAAACTAGAATGCTAAATAATTTCCATTTACACATTCATTAAATAAACATTTGTTTATCCCAGGAGCTCACTCACTCTATGTGGGAGGGAAGGCAAAGACAGAAAATATACACATGCAAATAAGCAAAGAAGATTATGTTTAGGTCATGATCTAGGAATAAAAGAAACTCAGAGATGTGACGACAAAGTACAATTCAGACTCACATCAAAGTCTTTCAAGGTTGCTTGTAAGACTTCTTGACATTCATTTAGAAGATTCTAAGCATCAAAGCCTATCAAACTTACCTGAATTTCACTTTAACAGAATTAAGAGCTAATCTGTGAAATCTCTAGCAGAAAATAAAGGGCATCACCTATTTAACAATACCTTTGGGATAGGGTTTTTGACCATGCAATTTATTATCCAAACTAAAATATTTTCAAGAGAGAAAAGGGATGTTCTAATAATTATGCCAGATCATAGGCGCAAACAAGGACTTTTTTACTAGGGTGAACAAGGCCATATGGTCACCCTAATTAAGCACCACAAATGTGACTAGCCCAAAATTTCAAGAGTATTTTAGAGTTCCAGGTGAATTTATATTATAAGTAATATCCAAGTAAAGGATTTAACTTTTCATCTGGACCATATAAACCAAGTAAATCCCTTCCTAATTTAAAGATTTAAATACCTCACACCATACACAAAATCAATTTCAGATGCATTACAGACCTAAATGTGAAAAGACAAAGCAAAAAAGTTTTGAAAATACCATCAAAATAACTCCATGATCTTGGGGTAGAAAAAAAATCCCTTAAAAAAAAAAAAAAGAGAAAGAAAGACAAGAAACACTAGGCCATAAAGATAAAGAGTGATAAACACCTTTACATCAAAATGAAGAACTTCTCTGTTCACCAAAAGAAACCATTAAATGAGAAAATTTATTTGCAACAGATAGATCCAGCAAAAGATTCATAGTGAGAAGATCGAACTCTAGAAAAAGACATGCATTTCAACAGGAAAATGGGCAAAAGATTTCAAAGGCATTTCATGAAAGATGAAATCTAAATGACCAAGATATGAGAAGATGTGCACCTCAATACTAATAAGAGATAGTAAAACCAGGTGCAACTACCTGCCCACCAGATTGACTAGAATTAAAATATCTGATACTAAGCATTATTGTGGGTGAGGAATTCGGAACAATTAGAATTCTCATGTACTATAACTGAAACAAAAACTAGTAAACTACTACTTTGGAGAATGACTTGACATTACCTAATAAAGACACACATTCTTCATGATCCTGCAGTTCAAAGTATATACCCTCAAAAATGTACATAAATGTGCACCAGTGTATTTAAACACAATGGTTATAAAGGCACTGTTCTTAACAGCCAAAGCACGTAAACAATTTAAACATGAAATGCAGAATACCCAAAACAACTACAGAATAGATAAACCTGTGTTATATTTATGATGGAATACTACGCTACAATGAAACTCAAAATGAAATACAGAGGTGGGAAAAAGCAGTTTACAGTTGTATGTGAAACACAAATTTATTCTTGTGTTATATATTTTCCATATGAATAACTGTAAACTTATTTTTACCCACCCCTTTATGTACAAGATGATTCCATTTATATAAAGTTAAAAAGTAGACAAAACTAAACTCTATTATTTAGGGATGTAAACTTCAGTGATGAAACTATAAATGTCAGAATGTTGTTTACATCTAGCCTGAAAGGGTAGAAGTCATGTGGGAAGATGCAGGGGGTGACAGGCTTCTGGGATTCTGGCAATGTCTGTTTTGCCTTGGGTGGTATTTAGAAGGATCTTTGTTTTAAAATATTACATTTTTATCTGTGTTTCTTTTTCTTTTTAATCCTCACCTGAGGATATGTTTTCATTGATTTTTTTAAAGAGAATGGAAGAGGGAGGGAGGAAGGGGGGAGAGCAAGAACAAACTGGTTGCCCCACATTAGCCCCAAATGGGGCTCAAACCCACAACCTAGGTATGTATGTGCCCTTACCAGAGACCCAACCCACACCCCCACAACCTTTTCGTGTAGGGAATGCCAATCTAATCTACTGAGCCACCTGGCCAGGTCTATGTATCTTTTCAATACCTGTGGTTATATTTTGCATTAAAAAAGGAAAATACTCTCCTCAGAGAGAATTAAAAAAAAATATTCTAAAGAGAATTCTAAGAATGTTATTCAAAGAGACCAACTGGATCCATAGTTGAAGAAACTAATCAGGACCTCTAAATCCAAATACATACTGTATTCTAAACTCCATAAATAAATTTTGAGCTTTAGTATTAGAATGTCATTCTTCATCCAAATAAAGGGGGGATTTCAGTAATCAAATTACTCAAGAAGTCACGCAAATTCTAAAATCTTAATACCAAACACCCCATTTCTAATTCTGAAATCTGAAATAAGTGTCCAGTGTTGACTGAACAGTTTTAAAGCAGTTTTAGATTAGACACTGCTAAGTAAAATACTACATATGCCAAGACTTGATAACTTTAATTTTTTGCAAACATAAATCCCCAAACACATCAAATAACTCATACTAATGTTAAAAAAGTGTATGTTATGTATGTGGGATTGTATATTAAAGCAATATAAATTAAATGATAAAAATGTCTTATTGCTGTCCCTATATCACATTATTTACTAAGTCATGACACAAGATAAAAGTTATGTTTGGTATATGAACTTTACTACAGATTAATAAAATGTTTGACTCTAGAAGCTGTTTAAAAGGTAATTTTAAAAAAGTGGGCCATTAACAAGACACAGACGCTCCAGATTCTTGCACAGAAGAATATGTTCCTAGATTTTTAACAGACTGGAGTCAGTACGTTAGAAATCTTTAGGATGTACAGATTTTTTTCTTTGAGAGCAGGTGACACCAACTAACTGACAAGTCACTAAACTAACAAGATACCTTAAAATTCAGATTAGGTGAAACAGTGGTTTTTAAAAAGCTATTAAACTACTTTACCAAGGAAAAGTGATTTCGATCTGTATGTGACTCTCACCAAGAACTTCAGAGAACCTTTTTCATAATTTCATAGTTATTAAAACTAAAACACTATATGGCTAAATATCCATCTGGAAAAAAAAGAACAGAAAAGAAAACTAAGTCAAAATTTGTCTCAACAGAAGTGCTATCGAAAAAGATCTACCAGAGCACCCAAAAAATGTCATCAAACACTTGCTTTACACTGTGAAATGTGTCTCTTACCAGTTAAAGATTAATTTTTTTTAACAGAATTAGGAAATTCCTTCCTCGCTCTGGACTTCTGTCCCTATCAAGCTACTTGTTCCACAAACCCACCACATACGCGGGGAAAATCACCGCAGTCAGCGTGCTTCCTTCTCACAACCACGCCAAGCCCGGGAGATTTCTTCCAAGAGCAGGAGCTGAAAAGTTTATTTACGTCGGGTTTCCCGGCGGAAGGAAACAAACCCACACAGACTGCGGCGCGGCCGGACACCGCGGCGCACGACACCTTCCTCCCCAACACCCCGAACTCTCGGCCCCGCGGACCCCTGCGCTCTGCCCCTGGAACCAGGGTCCGGTCCGGCCTGAGCCTCCTGCCCGCCGGTTCCCGAAACCAGGCCGACGCGAGCACAGCGAACACGCTTGAAGACGTGGTCGGACGGGCTCCGAGAGAGACGCGGCCTGAACCGCACGGAGCCCAGAGCACTGTAACGCGCGCCGCGGAGCACGCCCGAAGTTCTGGCGCGTCACTTGCAGTCCACCCGAGGAGTACCGCAACAAACTGAAATTGAGGGCGTGAGAAAATGGAGCCGCACGATCCAGAAATCGGCATTGAACTCCAGCGGAGCGGGACAATTCTTCGACTGCTCCGGCTTTGTTGGGTGGTGGTACGGCAGACCGCCGAACCTCCGAGTTGGAAGGCCCGTCCCTCCGCGTTCCCCGGCCCGTTCGGGGACCAGGGCGCCCCGCCCGCCGACTCTCGGCGGCGCGGTTCCCGGATGGAAGGCGCGGACCTGGGCGGTGGGAGCCAGGGAGAGCCCCGGGGAGGCCGCGGCCCGGCCCGCGAGGCTGGGGCCGGGACGGAGGGCCGGGAGCGGCCTCCCCGGGCAGACGGAGGGGTCAGGGAGGGAGCGAGGAGGCCGCAGCCGAGAGCGGGGCGCACAGACCGACGTCCCGCCCCGGAGTACCTTTGGCGAGGGCTACGGTGGAGTTCTCCGTGTCGATGGTGTAGAGGATGCCCTCGTAGCGGATCTCCGCCTTCGAGATGAGGCTGATCTTACTGCCGATATAAGGGGTGCCCCCACTCATGGCGCCGCCGCCGCCCTGGGCTGCTCGCAGACAGGCAGAACCACGCCGGGGCCCCGGCTCCGCACGCCCGCTCGCTCCGTCAGCCTACAGCAGCTGCCTCAGACCCAACATGGCGGCGGCGCCGGCTCCGCTACCCTCCCCCCGCCTTCCGCCCTCTAGCCGCGTCGCGGCGGCGGCGGCGGCAGCGGTGACGGCGCGGGGTATGCTGGGCTAGGGAGGCCGCGCTCTCGCGAGACTCGGCCGGCTGCGGCTGGCTCCGCCGTTCTTCGCCGACTGCTTAGTCTTCGGAGCGCCGCTTCCCCTGGTCTGGTGCGTTCTTGTTTGCGCCGGCTAAGAAGAGTCCGCGGAGAGGCGAGTTGCTCCGTGGCGCCCCGACAATGCGGGTGCGGGCGGCCCTGTTAATCCCATCTGTGGCCCTCACCATCGCCATAACCGTCGTATTTTGTCCTGAGTCCCTTGTCTTTGCAAATGCTGATTGTTGGAGCCAGAAACAGGATGCGTTTTTAAGGAACAATGCACAAAGAAAACTCAGTGCACCAGGGCAGAAACTAATGTTGAGAGCAAAAAGCATTTTGAAGATCAAAGGGCTAAGGGGAGTAAGAGATATAGCTATCCAGCTGGAGCCGGACAGACCCCCTCCCCAAGATGGAGCCACAGTGATTTATGAAAGTAGA